>PVJI01033504.1:0-11210 GCA_004026765.1 Micronycteris hirsuta
GCTGCCTGGCCCGCTGCCTGGCCATGGGTTCTCTCCGTCCACCCCCTTACAGGTCTGGTTGGTCTGGTTGACTGTTTCTTTAACTCCTCGGTTGTCGGAGTTCCATGCAGTTTGATTTTCTGGCATTTCTGGTTGTTTATTGATTTTAAATTAGTTGTTTTCCTCCTTTTGGTTGTGTGAGGAAATGAAGAATTTCTACCTACCTACACTTCCATCTTGGCCAGGACTCTAGAGGTTAAGATTTCAACAAATAAACTTTTGGAGGACACAAACATTTAATCCATAACACTGAAACTTCTATTGTCCCTGACATTCCTCAAAGCCAGTTAGACCCAGAGCTGAATTACCAGGAGCAAATCTTGGGCACCTGGGCAGAAGTCCTCAGATTGCTAGCCCCACTCCCTTCCCCACACAGTTTATATTGGTCCATCTGAAAATTTACATAATTCTAAGCGTTCATTAATTATCATTCTTCTCTGTTGTTTCTAGTAGCTGAGTTTTGCCCATTGTGTCGGGTGGTAGGAGGCCACCAAGCTCCTGCTGTGCTCCTTTCTGGGAGGGTCCCTGGTCTTCACACACTCTCCCCTCCTACCCACTGGCAAGGGTTTCTTTCCCCATGTGCTGCATAACTATGACTTGTTGTATATTTGCCTGCCACCCGAAATCCCAGGGGACCAGAACCCTGCTCACCTTCCTGAGTACTTACTTATTTCACTAAGCTTAATTTTTTAGTGCTTTTAGAAACGTTTATCCTTCATTTTAATGAACATGTCTCTGGTCCCCTGATAGCCTCTCCATACTGGCTGCACAGCATTGCCAATTTCTAAATGCTTCTACAGGTGAGATCACCTGGTTTACAGCCTCTAAACCATTTTTAAATGTTTATTTTCAAAATTTATTCACTCAACAACTATTTATTGAGCATCTACTATGTGCTTACTACTATTCCAGGAACCAGAAACAGAGCAATGAATAAACAAGTGAAATGCCCTGCCCTCATTTGAAGTAGATATACTTTGAATTTTTTCTCAAAACTGTGAGGTATATTATTAGAAGGCAGAAGAATCAAAATATACTACAAGGATAATCTTAAACAAGATTAAATTTAGTAGAATAATACATTTTCAATTGTCTTTAAAAATTCCTTTATTTAAGTGCGAGTTAGGGAAGATCTAATATTCTGGCAATTCAAGCAAAAAAGACCTGTGAACTGATTAGAATATAGAAATCTAGTGTGATGGAGCTGCTAACAACAACAACAAAACAAAACTTCCATCTTAGCCTGAAGGAAGAGAAATTTAATGTTTACATCAGTATGGAATACTGTGATCAGTTATTGGCAGTATAGAGGGGCTTTTGAGCACAACAAGGTATTTAGAGGAAAATGAGAAAGATAGTAAGAGAGACATGAAAATCACATTATTGTGGGAACTAGTAAGAGATCATGTAGAGACTTCCTAGAAAACAGAAAAATTTGTGAGTTACAGAATGGTTCTGGAAATCTCACCAAATATTTAAAGTACTATCATACGGAAGTGAGAATAGAGTTTTCCTACTTCAAAGGACAAATCTGCAGCCAATCATAGGCTTTCCAAACCAAAAAAACTGGCTCATACACTAGATTTTCTAATAATTTGAGTTGTGTCAAAATGGAATAGTCTGACTATCTGCAAAGTTTCCGACAGAGGTCAAGGTGCTACCTGCTAAGAACTGGAGGTGAGTGAAGGATGGTAGGAGTTTTACAGGAGGACATAGGTGACTGTACAGCCGTGTAATATCCCTTCCTCATACCTACTGCTTCACCACTGACCAAAGGAAAAAGAGATACTTCCCTGGCATTACGCAAATAGTCTGACAAGCCCATTGATCCTCCTGCCATGAAGAAAGTTATATCTAACATCAACACAGTCAGCACAAATGGAGGCAAAATTGTTACAGTAGGCAGCCAGCTAGATATTAACAGAGGAAGGGAGAAAATGGAATCAGACGTTAAGCTTGATGTCAAGATGCTGCAGGGAGATGCCCCAGAGCTGCATCCTCTGCCAAACGGACATTAATCCCAAGCAGGCTGGAAGGATGGGCTTTCTAATCTCCCCAGGAAATAACTGGCCTCTGCCCAGAGATTACCAGAGGGGAGGAATAAAACAGAAGGGGAATTTTTCCTGCCAGGTGCATGTGCAGTACAAGCCAAGATAGGTCAGGGGGAGGTCCTCCCACTATGAGGCATGTGCAGTAGGAGTTAAATGTTGACCAGAAAGAATAGGCGTCTACCATGGGAAAATCTGGGTAAAGCATTAGATAGGATAAGAGCACAGAACACCATAAGATCCCGGAGAGGGATTGGATAGGAAGAGGGTCCAACACAAGCCGGCAAAGGATTAGGAAGAAGACTGGCTAGTCTGAAAGGAAGTGTACTCCTTCCCAAACCTGAGGCAATATAATCAAAACTTAACGAAGGCCCGAGGTTCTCTCTCCGTAGCAGTTTTAAGCCTGGGTGTGTCAGTCAATCATGCCCCAGGTGCCATCAGTCTTTGGCAGTGGACATACAAATGGAGAAATGAGACACAGAGAAGTTCTTCATCTCTGGGTCCTGGACCTCCTGGACCTGACAGGCACTGGTGCAGGTCAGAAGCCCTGGACTTCTGCAGCCAGATGGAGCTGTGCCACCTGGTCATGGAGGAGGCAACTGGCACCTGGAGGCCGTCCTTTGTTTTTGCTTCAATAAATCTTGCCACTATTGCTCCCATCCTCCTATGCATGAGCCCTCAAGATGTTTTTATTGTGACTCTGTGGAAGAATCCTATTTTTACTGGCAGCAAAATGGCCCTTGTGAGAATTGCTAATTCAATCGCTTAAATAAAACAGTCTAAATTTAAATGTGCATATGGTCCACATTTAATAAATCTTAAAAGCCACACATCTTCTTGACAGGCAAGGGAAATATTTAAGTGCCAACTTCAGAACCACAAATCTGTCTAAATCCTATCATTTGTGAATGACATACCTTGCCAATTAAAATACAATAAGGTATACATACAGCTACAAATACACACACACATGCTTTGTAAAGTATTCCTTCTTGCGTTTGTCTTTATAAGGCAAGTGTTTATAGCTGAAATTGTTCAGTATTGTTGTCTTTAAGCTTATTTTCTCTTTATTTCCTTAATATTGCTATCTTGTACTAAACCCATGTTTTGTAACTGGGGAAAACAGTTATTCTGGTATGGCCCACATGTTAGGCCACCGTAGGCAGTAGTAAATTTTGTTCATATTAACTTTAAACCATATGCAGTATTGTGGTATCTGGATAATGAAAATGTGTTTGTCATATAAATTTGGCCTTCATTCAGGCTTTCCAGCTCACAGCTCCCAAAACCTTTAAAATTTCCTTAAGTGTTGAGAGTGATAAATGTATCTTTTGTTATTTAATGAGGAGACTTTGGGGAAACTCCTCAGAATAGGGGCTGGTTGCCAGGGGACCCAACCATGTGATTAAAGGGTCCGGGTTTTCAGTCCCACCCCTGACCTTCACCTGAGAGGAGGAGAGAGGGGCTGGAGATTGAGTCCAATCACCAATGGTCAATGGTTGATTATTCATGACTATGTAATGAAATATCCATTAAAAAAAGAAAAGGTTTGGAGAGCTTCCAGACCGGTGAACACATGGATGGGGGAGAGTGGAGAATCTCGTAAGGTCATGGAAACTCCTTACCCTTTCCCCACTACACATCTCTTCCATCTGGCTGTTATTAAATCATATCCTTTTATAATACACTGGCACTCCAGTAAGTAAAATGTTTCTCTGAGTTTTTTGAGCACTCTGGCAAATTAATTGGACCTGAGGAAGATCTCATAGGAACCTCTAATTTACAGCTGATCTATAGCCAGTAAGTGATTTAGCATTTATTTTATTCCACCAAAAACAAATATACTCCAAACAGCACAAGTAAATTATGCAGACTGTATTGACTGTTTAGTTAGGAAATGGGAAGAATTTACATCATTCTTTACACAGATGTCAAATTTTTTAAATCTATAGATGGAAATAGACTTAAGAGGCATGTCAGCTAATTGCAATGGATGGACCGTAACTGGGTCATATTCAAACAAGTGAACTCTAAAAAGCATATAATGATACTCTGAGTAAATTAAACTAAATATTTAATGATATTAAGAAAATGCTGTTAATTTTTTAAAGTATAATAATGGTATTATGCTTAGGTTTTCTTTAAGGACTCTTTGTTTAAATTTTATTCTTCATTGTATTTTTTTTCATTACCATTTAGTCCTCTTATACTCTTCTCCCCCAGCAATCACCACACTGCTGTCCGTGTCCATGGGTCCTTTTTCTTTTTTGTGCAGTCCCTCCACCCCCTGACCTCGCCTCTCCACTAGCTTTCCTGTGTTCTCCGTCTATGAGTCTGTCTCGGATTTGCTTGTTAGTTGAGTTTGTTCATTAGATTGCACATATGAGTGAAATCATATGGTCTTTGCCTTTCTGGAAGTCCTAGCCACAGCAATTAGAGAAGAAGAATTAAAAGCCATCCAAATTGGAAAAGAAGAAGTAAAATTGTCTTTATTTGTAGATGACATGGTTCTGTACATAGAGAGCCCCAAAGATTCCACCAAGAAACTAGTAGAACTGATAAATGAATTGAGCAAAGTAGCAGGATAAAAAATTAATATTCAGAAATCAGTTGCATTTTCATATTCCAAAAATGAACTAACAGAAAGGGGAATTAAGAAAACAATCCCATTCACAATTGCTCCAAAAGGAACAAAATACCAAGGAATGAACCTAAACAAGGATGTAAAAGACCTGTACTCAGAAAATTATGACACTGAGGAAAAAAATTGAAGAAGATACAAGTGCAAGCACATTCCGTGTTCATGGATATGGAGAATGAACATCATTAAAATGTTTATTCTACCCAAAGTAATCTGTAGATTCTTTGAAGCTGGGATTTGCTTTAAAACAATACATAAAAGTGGGGAAAGGAGGGACATGGATGAAAGAAGGTGAACTATGACTTGATAATTATTGAAACTGGTGATAAAAACATATATGAGAGGCAAGAATGGTGGAGGAGTAAGTGGAAGCTACACTAATCTCCTCCCAGGACCAATTGTGAATTACAACTACATTGCAGAGAAATCATGCAGAATAACTAACGCAACACTAACTGGAGAGAAGACTTATAACCACAGACAGAAGAAAACACTTCAGCACAACATGACAGGTATGGAGTGCAGAGGAGATGCGAGAGAGCTGAATGGGCTCCCATGGGTGGCAGCTGAAGTACTTGAAGTACTGGAATATTTCAGCAGCTGTGGGGGTCCCCCTGAGAAGTGTGGGGTCTAAACTCCAAGCTGGACTCCTCAGTCTACAGCACCAGAGCTGGAAAAGAATCCAGAAAACATCCAGCTGCAGGGTTTCAATCCACCAGGGAGAGACAACTAGAGTCACAGAGAGCCTTTTAAAGAGCCAAAATTTCATTTGCAGCCACTTACGCTAGGCTCTGGGCAAAGGGAGGACAGAGTAGACTAGAGATGCTTGAGGAAAGGTAGGAGACAGTGGCTTAGGGGAGAGAAGTGAGGGAGTAGCCACCAGGATCCCTGTGCTGAGTCATCTCCCATGCTGCAGGAGCCATCTTGCTCAAGCAGAGCACTACCCTCCAAGTGACATCAGCCTGAGGGGAAGCAATAGCCCCACCCACAGGAATTACTCTGCCCCACCCTGTGGTGCTTAAGCTGAGCTGCTGACTACATTTTGATTAACAACTAAAGGAGACAGCCATAGATTGTGGATGCCTGGTAGTCTCCAACAGGCTGCCTAAGGCCAGACTGGGACACCATCTGGCATCACCAGGGGTGGATCCAGAAAGAGAAAAAAGTTGTAAATGCTAGATGTTACCAAGACAAATTCCACCATGGTCTTCTTCAGGATTTGCGATAGTTTCTCTCCTGCAGAGTTTTTTAACATTTGTTTCTTGTTCTTCAAGTTTGTACATATTAAGTGACTAGATTTTATATTATAGTTTATTTCAAATCTCATGTTTTGCTCCTCCTTTCTCTTTCCCCATTTTACCTTCTTCTTTCCTCTTCTTATTTTCAATTTAATTTTTATTTTCTCTCTTGCTACAACTTGTTTCCCTTCCACACTCTTACTATTTCTCCCCATTCCAGCCTCTCAAAACCATTTTTCTTGTCATGAGTCACATTCTTGTTCCTGCTCTTAAAATACCTTTATTCTCTCTCCACCTTTGTCAATCTTTGCTCATTGGTTGTGGAAAAGGTGGTTGTTGTTGCACTTTTTCAACTTTATTTCCGGATCGTCACTATTTTGGTATTTCAAATCTCAAATTTTGCTGTTCCCCTCCTCTACTCCAATTTGCCTTCCCCCTGCCCTTTCTTTTATTCACCTCAAATTTTAATCTGGTTCCTAGTCTTTTATTTACTTACTGTTTTCTTTCTCTCTCTGACTATATACTTTTTTAATTTCTGTGTAAACTTAACATTATACACTTCCTCCACTTTCTCTTACTCCATTCTGCCTTCTTCCCTCCCTTTTTAACTTATGGTGTAAATTTTACTTTCTTCTTCTTGTCCCTATTCCCTACTCTTATTATTGCTCCTCCCTCTACTCTCAAAATCATTTTTCTTTCAGTTAGTCATCTCATATTTGTTTTTCCTTTCTTATACGAGTCTTAATCTCTTTACACCTTTATTAATATTGGCTCATTTGCTGTTGATAGTGCGATTGTGGGTGGGGGCTATTTTTGCGGTTGTGGGTTTGTTTCCTGAGCTGTATGGTTTTCTTCTGGCAGCACAACAGCATATGAGACCTGGTGGGCGGAGTGACTATCAGTCTGCCAGCCATAGGGAATGACCCACCAAAGAATGACACAACAACAATCAAAACCCAATTACAACTTGAGAGCCAACATAAATGGCATAAAGGGCATCCCAAGAGCATCATGTTCAGGAAATCAAGGAGACAGCACCACTGAATCCCACAGGCCTCCTACCACGGAAGGTCACACCACAAAGACAGGGAGTCAATGCAGATCAATCTAAGAAGCAGAAACAAACCAGAAGAGTCACAATTCTATCCATTTTGAGTATATTCTGGCGTAGGGTGTGAGCTGGTAATCTAGTTTCATTTTTTTGCATGTACCTGTCCAGATCTCCCAACACCATTTGTTGAAGAAGCTATTTTTACTCCATTTTATGCTTCTGCTCCCTTTGTCAAGTATTAATTGACCATAGAGACTTGGGTTTATTTCTGGGCTCTCTATTCTATTCATTGATATATGTGTCTGTTCTTATGCCAGTACCAGACTGTTTTCATTACAGTGGCCTTGTTTTATATCAGGTATTGTGATCCCTCCTAGTTTGTTCTTCTTTCTCAAGATTGCTTAGGCTGTTCAGGGTTATTTTTGGTTCCATATACTTGTTCTAAATCTGTGAAATATATCACTGGTATTTTAATAGGGATTGTGTCAAATATATAGATTGCTTCGGGTAGTATGGACATTTTAATGATGTTGATTCCTCCAGTCTATGAACATGATATATGCTTCCATTTTTTTGTATCTTCCTTAATTTCTTTCTTCAGTGTTCTATAGTTTTCCAAGACAGATCTTTTACCTACTTGGTTAAGTTTACTCCTAGGTACTTTATTTTTCTTGTTGCTATAGTAATTGGGAATTTTTCCTAGTTTTTGTTTTTGATATTTCATTGATGGCGTACAAAAATGCCTACAATTTATAAATATTGACTTTGTATCCTGCTATTTTGCCAAATTTACTTATTAGGTTGAGTAGTTTTTTTAGTGAAGCCTATAATGTTTTCTGTGTACACTGTCATGTCATCTGCAGATAATGACAGTTTTACATCCTCCTTTCTGATTTGGATACATTTTATTTCTTTTTCTTGTCTGATTGCTGTGGCTAGGACTTCCAATATTATGTTGAATAGAAGTGGTGAAAGTGGACATCCTTATCTTATTCCCGATCTTAGTGGGAAAGCTTTTAATTTTTGCGCATTGAATATGATGTTGGCTGTAGGTTCTTGTATATGGCCTTTAATATGTTGAGGTATGCTCTCTCTATTCCCACTTAGCTGAGGGTTTGTTTGTTTTTTTAATCATAAATAGGTGCTATACTTTGTGTCAAATGCTTTTTTAGCATCTATTGATATGATCATGTGATTTTTGTCTTTCATTTTGTTTATGTGGTGTATAACACTTATTGATTTGCAAATATTATACCATCCTTGCATCCCTGGGATGAATCCCACTTGATTATAATGTATCTTTGTAATATATTGCTGGATCTTTGTAATGTGTTGCTGGATCTGGTTTACCAATATTTTGTTGATGATTTTAGCATCTACGTTCATCAGCAATATTGGTCTGTAGTTTTCTTTCTTTGTTGTATCTTTATCTGGTTTTGGAATTAGGATAATACTGGCCTCATAAAAAGAGTTTGGGAGACTTCCTTCAACTAGAGTTATTTGGAATAGTTTGAGAAGGATAGGAGTTGGTTCTTCCCTAAATATTTGGTAAAGTTTGCCTGTGAAACTGTCCAGTCCAGGGCTTTAGTGTGCTGGGAGTATTTTTATTTTTCCTTCTTTATAAACATCATTTTGAACTCAATGTCTGATAGTTTGCTTGCTTCTAATTCATTTAGCACTCTTTCTGGGGATTCCTCCTTTCCTTTCAACTGGGGGTTGTTTCTTTGTCTCCCCATTTTATTTATTTATTTTTTGAAGATTTATTCTGGGTCATTTTAGTAAAATATAATGTGCTGACTTTCTGAATACATTTAAAAAGGATAAACAGTCCTTTTGATGCAGTGGAAAAGGACAGGCATTGCTCTAGCACAGAGTCAGAACCAAGGGAACTATAAAGCACACTTGGGTGTTCACTGTGCCACTTTGTCTCCCCATTTTAGGTGACTTTTCTTGCTTATTTCTGCTTCTTAGATTGACCTGCTTTGTCTCCCTGTCTTTGCGATGTGACTTCTGTGGTAGGAGACCTGTGGGATTCGGTGGTGCCGTCTCCTCGAGCTCCTGAACTTGATGCTCTTGGGATGCCCTTTATGCCATTTATGTTGGCTCTCTGGTTGTAATTGGGTGTTGATTGTTGTGTCATTCTTTGGTGGGTCCTTCTCTCCAGCTGACTGCCTAAGGGTCACTCTGCCCACCAGGTATTGTATGCTGCTGTGCAGGCATACTTTTTTCTCTTTCTGGATCCACCCCTGGTGATGCTAGATGGTGTTGAAGTCTGGCCTTAGGCAGCCTGTTCCAGATGACCAGGGGTCCACACGCTACAGCTGTCTCCTTATTTGTTAATCTAGTCAATCTGCAGTCAGCCATCAAATTTATGCAACACAGGGTGGGGCAGAGTAATTCCTATGGGCGGGGCTATTGCTTCCCCTCAGGCTAATGCCATTCAGAGTGTAACAAACAGGGTGCAGCCAAGGCGGGGGCGGGGGGGGGGTGGCAAATGGGGATTTGTAATGGGGTCCAGAACTCAAGGTGTCCAGGAACTATTAGAAATATATGTAGGATGACCTCACCCCTACAAGTCTGAACTGGCCGGGGATGGGACTCCTGGAGCAGGACCATTCAGAGCTGTTTTGCATGACAGCAACTTTGCAGAAAACCTCTGGCATGGTCATTTAGCATATCTGTAGCCTTTAACTGGTTTCATGGATATGTTAAATAGCTGCAAAGCTGCTTTGAGCCAGGGGGATGGAAATTACTTCCACCCAAGAGGTAACTGAGAGGTAACTCCCCCTGGACACAGTGCCAGCATGAGAACTTGGAGATGATTAGCTCTGTGCCATGGGGGCCACACCTGCCACAGGTAACATGGCAGCCCAATAAAGCTAGAAGAATATGAAGTGCTGGCAGGTGTAGCCGATTGAAGGAGGAGTCAGAAATGGGGCTGCAGAGGAAGATTGGTGGGGGTATTTAAACCCAGGCACAGCAGCCATCGCTCTCTCTCGCTGGACCACGAAGGGTAGGAGTGGGGACCTCTCAGCCTGAGAGACAGAGAGGACCACGTGGCTTTGGGTGGCTCCTTTTGCCACGCGGACTAGGAAGTAGGAGAGACTTTGCTTGGAAGAAAAGGGGTGAAAGGACTCTTGCTGGTGGGCCACGAGAAGGTGCCACATGGTTTTGGATTAAATGGAGATCACGGTGGTGACACAGTGGATGGTGTTGGAGTTGAGGGTCTGCCTGAATCACGGACTTCTACTTCTTTCCCTGAGATACGGTACCCTGGACTGGGCAGAGGGGAGAAGGAAGGACTGTGTACATTTGTGGGTATTCTAGAGAACGGGTATTCCAAAGAACTCTAGTATCTTAAAGGAGACCTTACGTCATTACTCCAAGCCTGTATAACTTGTAAATAAATAATTCCTTTCTTTTTCACCAGTCTCTGGCATTGAGAGATGTCTTTCCATTGGCGGCGAGCATAACGAACCTGGTGTGGGGTTGGGGTATCGTTGGGTGCCGCCGCCCCTGCTCTGTAGCAAGAGGAGTGATCTGCCTGAGCAAGGAGGCTCCTGCAGCATGGGGAATGAGTCAGCACAGGGGTCCTGGCAGCTGCTCCCTCAGTTCTCTCCCCATAGCCACCGTCTCCTGTCTCTCCTAAAGTCTCTCTAGTCTACTCTGTCTCTCTTTGTCCCGAGCCCAGGGAAGTGGTTGCAAATGAAATTTTGAGCACTGGCACAAATTGAGCCTCTTTAAAAGGCTCTCTGTGACTCCAGCTGTCTCTTCCTGGCTGATTGAAACTCCGCAGCTGGATGTTATCTGGGTTCTTTTCCGGCTCTGGTGCTGTAGGCTGGGGAGCCCAGCTTGGGGTTTACACCCCACACTTCTCAGCGGTCCCCCAGTCCCTGAAATATTCCTCAAGTTCTTCAGCTGCCTCCCATCGGTGCCATCCAGCCCTCTTGTCTCTTTCACGCTCTGTACCAGTCATGTTGTGGTGAAGCTGTTTCTTGTGTCTATAATGGTTATAAGGCTCCTCTCTACATATTGTTTGGTTGGTTATTCTGGATGATTTCTCTACAATGCAGCTGTAATTCCAGATTGGTCCTGGGAGGAGGTTAATGTAGCTTTCTCTTATTCCTTTGCCATTCTTGGACCTCCCCTTTGTCAAATATTAATTGACTGTAGAGACTTGGGTTTATTTCTGT
>PVJI01033505.1:0-11211 GCA_004026765.1 Micronycteris hirsuta
CCCCTCCTCACCCCTCCTCACCCCTCCTCACCCCTTATCACCCCTCCTCACCCCCTTACCCCACCAATCTTGATTCAGAGTTCATTATCATAGCAATAAGTTAGTTTCTTAGGCAAAAGCACTAAAAGATAAATAAGGAAAACTTAAAATGGTAAAAATTATAACAAACAAAATGATTTCCCATTATTTTTCCTTCTGGGGGCTATTCAATGGAAGGCGTGTTAGCCGACATTTTCCCATTATCCTGTGTTTTCTGAAAGAAAAAAGTCAAACATTTTTTAGCCTGGCCTTCAAGTAATGCTTTTATCTTTCTGCTCTCTGCCTCCCTGCGTCTCCAGTAGGACTTTCAAACGTCTCTCTGCACATTGACTCCAGCTGCGCACATGCTTTCTTTAGCCTAATAGAGTATTGCAAATTTTTTTTCAAATTTGTTGCAAATACAGGGTGGGCAAAAGTAGGTTTACAATTGTGAGAATGCAAAACCGAGTTTATTCTTGAATGATTATGTATTAATTATTGTATTATTTTCCATATGAACAACTGTAAATCTACTTTTGCCCAACCTGTATTTTAAAATAGAGACTTTTGACTAGAAACCCAGATTTTCATCTTCTCTGCGGGGAAAAATAATCAAGATATCTGGCGACCACGGGTCCCAGATTCTTGCCTGGCAACGGTGGGCTGGAGCCACGTGACCCACAGAACCCGGGGCTCACTGGCCCTCCCGCTGCAGCACCGCTGAGCCTGACACCAGCCCCCCCACCCCCACCCCCGTCTGTGTCCCCCCCCATCCCGGGGGTGGTTGTGTCTGCCACTCCTGCCCCACAAAACTGTGTTCCAAGAAGTTCGCAGGTCAGAGGGGGTGCAGCCTCTTTCCTCCCCTACTTTCCTGCCTCTTCGCCACCCTTCGAATTCAGCTCAGAGTCCACGTTCTCAAAAAAACTCCCCTGATGCCTTAGCACAGAACGTTTTTTTGCCTTCCTGTGAACGCTCCTCGTAATTATTACTGATAATATTTATTTGACAATCATTATTGTAGATATTACATTGTTTATTGTCTCTAAGTTTCTGGAGGGAAGAAGAGAGTCTTGGGTGTATCTTCATTCCCCTGGATAGTCACGCAGTACCTTCGCACGCACGTGGTCAGGAGATCTTCCGGGTCTGCGGAAGGTCCTGCGAGAACAGTGTCAGAGGTGCTGGCAGGCGGAGGCCCACACGGTGTCCCATTTAATCTAATGACAACCACGTGACACACGCAGAGGAGGGAACAGAGGCTCCTGGGGATTGAATAACTTGTCCTACGTCACACAGCTAGGTAGAGAGGGCGCTGGGGTTCCAGCCTCCTCTTCTTTACCCCAAAGCTGTATGTCTCCTGCTAAACCCCTCTATCCAAGCTCCATAAACACGCACTGAGCACTGGCTTTGGGAAAAACACGGTGCGCAGAACACAGGACCGGGATGCAGCTTGCTGAGTGAGAGGGGGATTCTGTGCTCCGGTCGTCTCCAACGGGGGCCCTGTCCCACCTGCGGATTTTGCCCATAACTCCAGAGGCAAAAGGAATAATTGTGCAGACGGGTAAATGCTTAAGGTCACACATGGCTGACCACAGGGCTGCAGTAGGACTCAAACCGGCTGCTGGTAGCTCTGATGCGAGAAGCGCTTCAGAGGAGGCAAAGCCTCTGCGCATGCGTAGGATTTGAGTGCGTGGAGGATCACCGCAGAGACCACCAGGCTAAGGAAGCCCACGCACGCGGTGGGCGTGGGTTTCTCTCCCAGTCACCTTGTCCCTAGGGAGGCTGTGTGCGGTGGTTCTGACATGGGCTTCAGAACGACACAGCCCGCGTGTGGACCCCTGTCCTGTGACTTGCTGACTCTGGGACCCTGGGCAAATTACTTACACTTCCTGAACTTCAGTCTCCTCTTCTGTAAAATGGGGACAATCGTAGCATCCGCCTTAAAAGATTCCTGGGAGGCTCCAAGGAGCTGAGCCTTAGAAAGTATCCCGCACATCGCAAGCCTCCCCAGTCTGAGCTCCTGTTGTGTGTGACTTCTGCTCTGTGTGGGAGCTGCAAATATCCCATGGGGCCCAGGCATCTGGTTCATGGAAGAATTAGTCTGAAGAGATGGGGACGTGATGGCGGAAAACCTGTCTCATCTATACGTATCGCTGAATTTAAGTCTCCAACCCTTCCCATTAGTAGCCCCTGGAAGACAGAGATGGTGTCTGTCCTTTTGTATACTGATTATTGGATCTAATGTGATTCCAGAATGAAAAGTCTGACTTCCTGTTGTCGGGAAGGAAGTTCTCCGCGGCTCCCCCCAAGTGGCATTCATCACAGATGACACTGGCACAGACCCCGTGCTCAGGGCTGTGACCGGGCCTGTGAGAAATTTCATTCCCGGAGCGCTGCTGGGTGCCGCTTCCCTACCTCGCTCTCCAGGAAGCAGGTCGGAATGCAAATGAGTCAGACTGTTATGATAGGGAACAGCCGTGATGTCTCAGTCCTTTACATGTGAAACAGTAAGACTGTCCACAAACTTGAGCTAGTCAGAGAGCGCGTGACAGTGGGATTCCCGGGGAGGGGAAGCAGCCCGGGATGGGACGTGTACATGCGTGCGGACCTGTAGACATGCCCTGGAGAGAGGGAGGCCACGGAACAGGCATGGCACCCTTAATGAATGAGTGGGTGCCTCTCATGGCTATTTCTGCATCAGCTCTGCTTAATTAGAGTGACTGAATCTGCCTGCTAACGAGTATAGCATGACTTATCCACTGTCAGTTGTGCAATGGAAGGGTTAGATTAGCCTTCGTCCTCAGATACTCACATCCAGCAGCCTTTGAGAATACCATTTCCCAACCGCTCTGACTGCAAGGTTCTGTCTAGTCAGCCCTGTGTCACTTTCCCTCGCTGTTCCTGATCAGACTCCCGATCCCTGAACTTACCCAATATCCCCTAACGCAGTAGCCAGCTCTGGCCCTTCTCCGCCCGGGCAGGAAAACATGACCCACCCCTGAGACCCCCGTTGCTCTTCTGTCCATCTCCAGATCTTGCCCAGCGAACTCGAATCTTAGCACTGCAGCCGTTACCCCTGTGCTGGAGACATCCCACAGCTGAGCCCACTGGTCCCCCCTGGCTGGAGGCCCCGCCCACATCTGTCTTGGGCACTGCCTGGCAGTCCTGCGCATGTGCCCAGGTGGCCCCTCATTCCTTAGAGAGCCATTTCCAAAGTCTGTCTCCCCGAAGTCCCCTTCCTTCCACTCCGCCACCTCACGCTCAGCGCATTGCCTAGTCTCCTGCTCGAACAAGGAAATAGACATCCGACAGGAAATCTCTCTGATTCCCACCGTCCTCTGCCCTTTTGTCCGTATTTGCACCCACCATTCTTTCCTCCTGACACCCCGAGGCGATTCCTCACCAGGTTTCTGCTTTTGCACAACTGTTCCCGGCCGGGAAATCCTTACTCAGCAGCTCTGCCCTCAGCGCTCCCTTCCTTCTCCGCTGGCTCTTTCCCGTCCGCCTTTGACGTGTTCCAACCTGTGTGCCATTTTGAAAAAAAAACCTGTCGGTGGCCTTGTTTGTTTTTCCTTCCCGAGCCAACTTCCCGGAGGAGTTGCTCACCCCTGTCTGCACTTGCTCGTCTCCGGCTCCCTCTTAAGCCGCTGCAGTCTGATGGAATGCCTGGCCAGTGCCAGGACCTCCTGTCCCAGCTCCACACCCTATGGCCATTGTTCAGGCCTTGTCACAGCCCTTTACTGTGGACTTTGTTCTGGAAATTCTTCTTTCTTGATCTTCAAGACCTCTCACTGTTTATTCTCCCACCTCACCACCCTCTGCAAGGCCACCTCTGCCCCAAGGGTGTAGGAATGCTGACGACTTCCCACTGTGCTCCTCGTGTGCTAGGTCCCTGCCGTACTCGCTTTCTAGAACAACCCTCCTGCCCTTCTCTTTCTCGCTAACTTCTACTCATCTTTCAAGATACAACTCCAGTAACTCCAGTACACAGTGCCTCCAGGAGGGACCTACCAGTCCCTTGGAGGGACACACACCAAGGAAGTGTCCCTCGTCCGTGTACCCAGAGCGTCCTTTGCAAACATTTACCTTAGCACTAGCTGGCTGCACTTTCGGTTTGCATTTTGTCTTTTCCCCCCCATCTCATCTGTAAACCTCTTTACAACGTGTACGCACAGAGCCTGGCATGAGGTGGGTATTCAACAGAACCTGCCCCGTGGAGTGGGATCCAAACACACGGAAGCCCTCCACTGGCCAGGGCCCTTCGCCACAGGCTTCGGAGGGCATCTCCCTTGATGTTCGGCAAATGGCCTTACCGCTGACCCTCTGCTCTTTTCTACTTACACATCCTGGCAGATCAGAGTCTTGATAGTTCACAAATGTTCAAGAAAGGTAGCTTTGGTCCCCTTTCTCACGATGGACACAGTGGGATGAACATTTGGACGGGGGAAGTGGCTACTGGTGGCGAAAAGAAGTTGTGAAAAGCTAGTAGAGATGTGCTCATATTATTTGAGGTCAGGCAAGACCCATGGATTTTGAAAAGACAACTTCCTGTCTATCGTATATTTCCAATGAGATTGTAAGCTCATGAAGGTCAGAGACCTCATGTTATGTTTCTCGTTACTCCTGGGAATCGGAGTGTATCAGTAATTAGTTCTTTCAAAGCCAGCCCTCTGTGTGCATGGTTATATGTGCATATCAAATAGATTTCACACTGCCTCATTGTATCAATGGGACCTTTCCCTTCCCTTAAGTTTTGTATTTACGTCTGTCTTCCCCACTACTTTGAGGCCATGGCCATGTCTGTGTTGTTGTGCTTTGCCCTACCCGTGACAGTGCCTGGCAGATAGCTAGATAAATGCTTGTCGATGCACTGAATCTGTATGTGACACACAGCGTGTGTGCAAATGCATGCACAGGCACCGTTGTGTTGTGTCCACACGTGGTGGGCTTGTCGGCTGGTGGGAGGTATGACGTCTCCGGTGACAGGACAAATTGAGAACTAAGTTTAGAAAAACAGAAATCTCGTTGACTTGGGCTTTTTTTCTTGACTGGTTTACAGGCATCTAGAAACTACTCTAGAATGTATGGAAACAGCCATTACACAAAACTCAGAGGAAATGCAAAGATTCATGGGTGGGCATTACGTTTAGATTATTTATCATGGGGGTCCAACCTTTTGGCGTCTCTGGGCCACTGGAAGAAGCATTGTTTTGGGCCACATGTTAAATACATTGCGACAGGTGATCACACAAACAATCTTATAATGACTTAAGTAAACTTACGATTTTGTGGGGGCCACAGTCACAGCCATCCTGGGCGGCATGCGGCCCACAGGCCACAGGTTGGACACCCCTGAAGATGCTTCCAGCCAGTGCCTGGCTGGGCTCAGGGGCATCTCTAAGGGAGACCGCCCCGCTGGTCCCAGCGGCGGGTGCCTCATTGGCAACGTAACAAAGAGCTTCTCTAGTTCAGAAAAAACCTACAGACTCTTCCCGCCCCCAAATCAGGTGGTCTTTTCTGCCTCTCCTCGAGTTCACTGAAAGTTCCCTTGTGTTTCCCACAAGCATCTGGTTCCCTAAACCTTAAGTATCCCTTAAGGTATGTATTTTTTGGTGGTCACTTTTCTGTGGGTATTTCCCAGTTTTTGGAGACCTGCTGGGCAGAGTCAGAAGAGACGTCTGCATGCCTTCCCCTACAGGTGCAGGAGGGCTGTGTTTCCCGGAGACGGGGGCCATCATTTCCTGACATGGGCAGGAAGCGCTCACTGCAAGTTTACTCGCTTTAATCCACAGGGGCAAACACAAGGCTCACAGGCCGAATCTCGCCCCCCACCTTGTTTTATCCGGCCCGGCACCTTGTTTCTACCCGGTGGCAGTGCCGAGCTCCTTGCCCCTAGTTAAGGAGTAGTTACACTTATAGAGCCCTAAAATCACATTCGGCCCTTTGAAGGCAACCACAAGGCTGATGTGGCCCCCGGTGAAAATGAGTTTGACACCCCTGCAAACTGTTTAATATCCACGCATACTACACTGGTTCATATTCACCATCCTGGTCAACGGGCACCATGCTCCTTCACACTGTATTCTCACCACAGTCCCCAAAACCCTGTGGGATGCCGGACTCACCCCTCCCCGCTTCTCATCCCTGTCGCCCTCCTTCTCAGGCTCCAGCCCCAGGGGCACCCCTGCCGGCCCTCAGGATTTGCCAGGCGTGCCTTTGCTGTAGGGGCTTGGGGTAGACTTTCCCCAGCTGTCGTCAGGGCTCGCTCAAATGCCACCTCCTCAGAGATGACTTCCCTGGCCCCCGATCCCAAAATAGTAGCCCCTCTACTCTCTAACCCCTCACCCTCTTTTATTTTTCTTCGGGGGATATACCATGCCGATAGCACATTCTGCGCGCACGAGGCATGTACACGCATATGCAGGGCGGGGCAGAAGGAGGTTCCTGCTTGTGAGCATGCGAAACACAGGTTCACTCTTGTATTATTATGTATTAATTATTGTGTTATTTTCCCATACAAACAACTGTAAACCTCCTTTTGCCCGCCCTGTATGTATATATACATGTATGTGTGTGTGTGTGTGTATGTACACATACCTCTGTCCTGTATGTTCAACTAGAGGACAAGTCTCTCCATCCTGTCCATGGTTGCCCTGTTCACAGGTGTGCCCCGGCACCTCGACGGGCACCCACCACGTGGCAGGTGCTTGCTGAGTATCGAACAAACGCTTCTGTTTTAGAAGCAAGCGCTGAGGAGCACCATCAGACCTAAACGCACCCCTCCTGGAGTTCTGGGGAAGGCAGGAGCTTTTGAGCCGGAGTCCTTAGGTCATCCCTACTGTGTGTTGTCCATCACTTCTTTGCGCCAGTGCCTGGTGTCCAGACCAGAGGTAACCCCTGTACTGCTCCCTGCCCCCCGCCCAGGTGGACTTGAGGCGCCAGTGGGTTTCCCAGACTGTGGAGGAAGTGCAGAAAGCCATCTACCATCTGACCACCAAAATCAGCAACGAAGACATCCGGTTCCAAGCCATCCCTTACTCCTGCACATACAATGGGAACATTCAGGTGAGTGGGTGCCCGTGCAGACAGCCCGGAAACTGGGGTGGCTGGGGCTCAGTGAGCGACAGGCGCTCCCACCGGGAAGAACACTAATCAAACGTCCTGTTCCCGTGGGCACTCGTAGTACTCGCCATTCACAAACTCATTCGAGCTCTCGGGCTCCTGCTTTCCTGCCGAGGATAAGAACTGAGACTCAGGGAAGTCACATGGCTTGATCGGGCATAGTAGGCACTGAAGCCAGAACCCGTATGGGGCCCTGAACCCCAAGCACCTGCCACTATGACAATTAACGTTTAGTGAAGCACCTGTTCATTTATTAAGCAACTGCTTCATAGATTGGGCGTGGGCAGAGGGAACCTGGGGCATTGTGGGGAAATAGTTGAAAGAGATAGTGGGTTGCAGGTGGGGGAAGGAAGAAAGTGGAACAGGTAGCCTTCAGAAACTACAGGAGCAGCCTGTGACCCCTGCCCCTGCTGAGGAGCCCCGCTGAGCTAGAAGCCACCAGAACCAGCACATAACGACCAGTATCTGCACAACACTGTGGGGCAGGCCATGCCGTTCTCACAGAAATGGTCTCACACCCGCAAACAGTCTTGTGGGACAGACATTAGGTCCTTTCCTTTTCCCCAAAAGTGAGAAGTGAGAGAAGAGAGGCTCGGAATTATTCTGGATCCCCAGGCTCCTTTGTCTCGATTTTTCTCATGACACAGGACAACCCCTTCCACTGGTGTCACACTGACATGTATTCGTGCCCTTTTTCTCACACCAGACTCAGCTCCTTGTGTGAAAGGACCATGTTTATTGATTGCTCCATTCCTCTCCCCCAGCAGGGTGGGTGGCCTGCGCTAGACACTCCACTCCTGTTGAATCAATGCATGAGCCAAAAAAATTGGTAGGTGAGTGAAAGGTCATTGCCAGTCCAGTACATTTCAAGGTTGGTGGGCATAGCAACCACCCGTAAGACTCTGGGACTTGTGCATTTTGAAAGAGAGTTCAATCTGAGGAAGTTCGCCCCGGGATGAAAATTGTGAAATAGACTGGATCCTGGAATGTCAGAGCATCATCTGCCCCCTCTACCGCCCGCCTCTACCACCACCTAAATTAGACAAAAGTAGACCAGGGACTAGGAATAGAAACATAACAGCGTTTTCCTAGAATGATATCCCAGGAGGTTTCCTCCTGGGAGAACACTTCTCCCCGTAAACATGAGGTGCCCTGTAAAGTTCCAGGTCTAGTTCACTCCTTGCCCGTGCAGATTCATGAAACCGAGAGCTCGGCGAGCTAATGTACCTGCTTGAAGCATTCCAGTGGGTGAGTGGCAGGACAGAGATGGACCCTCTCGCCACGGGCAGGTGCAGCTTCCTGTCCACCTGGTCACTTCACTGACGGCTGAGTGGTTAACTGAGCCCCCTGGTTCAACAGGTCAACCCCAGAGCACTTCTCTCACTGCCCCCTCTTTCCTTTCCTGACCCCAGGTTTTGGCCCCCAGCCAGTTCCTTGTCACAGTCCCGGTGAGAGGCCTGGCCGGGTACAGGGAGACCAGGGAGCTGCACTGGAGGTACTACACCCTGCAGGGCACCAGGTTGCCCTGCCCGCTGCGGAGCCCGGAGGGCCTGCAGCAGTGGCTGGAGGTGCGGCAGTTTCTGAAGAGCCTGTGGCAGTGGCACAAGGAAGATGTGAACATCGAGGGAGACCTTGTGCCCGCCAAGGTCCTCCAGGTGTTCCGGACGCTGGTAGAAGATGCGATTGAAGCCTGTCACCTGTCAGGTGAGCGGATCAAGAAAAGTACCAGGGAGATTTCGCGCACTTTCATTTTGCTCGCTCAGACCTCTGCTGGGGTGTCACCTGAAGCTCAGGGCCCTAAATTGAGACAACAATAGTGTGCTCTTGGCACCTGCCCCATCCCCGTGATACAAACCAGCCCGCTTTTCGCTGTCACACACGGAAGACTGGAAGTCATACCGCCCCGCCACACTCCTGCGGATTTCAGCGGTCCCTGCCCTGGTGTGCATAGGATGGGCTTTGGGTCATGCAGCCTTTCCAAGATGTCAGCTTAAAAACGTGGGTACTTTTTTAAACAGCACGGTCTTCATGCACCTCAGATCTTTGTGATCAGCACATTGCGGCTACAACGCTCAGCAACCGGCCACAGTGCCCCCAGCGGGTGGAGCACATGTGGGAACCGCTGACTTTTACCAAAACACGAAACCCAGAAGCCATGGAGAACGGAGCTCAACAGCCCCAAGATCTTAAGTCACGGTTCAGTGTGGCTTATGTGCACACGCACATGCATTTTGTTCACCCAGAGGGAAAAGGTGAATCTCCAATTGGAAAAAAATGGCTGATTTCCTCAACTGTGCAAGAGTCCTTATAAACCAATAAGAAGATACCTATATAAGCAGACCAATAGAAATAATGGCCAAAAGAAGCCAGGACTCACCAAAAAAGAATATAAAGGGCTAGTAAAAATAAGAAAAAATATCCCGTCTAACATGTATTTTGAGAAACGTGCCTAAAACACCGAACAGATTGACAGATGTGAAAACACCCGGTCACGCCCAGTGTAGGGGTGGGCGTGGTGAAACACATTTCCCTGGAAGTGTACATTGGTGCCGACTTTTTAAAGGGCGATTTGTCCACTTTTATTTTTATAATGTGACTTGGCAGTTCAGTAATTCCAGTTCTAGAAATAGGTTCCCGCAGATACATGAAGAAATACGCCCCAGGATGCCCACTGCCGTAGGCTCTGCAATAGCGAGTAACTAGAAAGGGCTGAAGTGGAAACGGAGGGAAACTGACTCAGGAAACCACACGGCATCAGCCCAGAGGACTACTATGCAGCCTTCAAAAAGAATGAGCTGTGTGTGCGTGCACACACACACAGAGTTATGAAAAATGCTCGTGCTAGATAAGTAAGTGGAAAACCGAAGTGCTGAGCGTACGTGATTGCATTTGTGCAGAAAC
Organism: Micronycteris hirsuta; assembly: GCA_004026765.1. Taxonomy (NCBI): domain Eukaryota; kingdom Metazoa; phylum Chordata; class Mammalia; order Chiroptera; family Phyllostomidae; genus Micronycteris; species Micronycteris hirsuta. Next base: position 10,039 of record PVJI01033505.1, read on the forward strand.
AAATGGATTTCATTGTACATTTCCTGTCTGGCCAGCACAGTCTGCATGGTGCCATAATGGAGATAACTCATGTTTGATGGATTATTACCTCGGACAGGTGCTTCCATGGCTTATTTCATTTAATACTCGTTGCACCCCTATAGAGTAGGAATTATTTTTCAACCTGTTTTATAAATGAAAAAATGAGATTTAGAGAAATTAAGTAGCATGCCTAAGGTCACCTACGAAGTGAGCAGGCAAGCCACGGGAGCAGGGTGTGGGCCAGGCGGGCTGGTTCCAGCATCTACTGTCAGCAGTGAAAGTGAGTAAGATTCAAACTGGGCTGGGTTGGGGAGGTGCCGTCGGTATTGACGCTGAAGTGCCGGAGTCGGCGCGTTCCTGTTGGGGCAGGTCTGATGAGGGGCAGACAACACGCTCTTTATCACACCCCGGCCAAGGAGAGAAGCACCTGAGCACAATGAACGAGGGGGCGTCTGTTCTCTTCTCTGAGCAAGGAAAAGCGAAATAATAGATCCCCATCCAAGAGAGCTCATCCTTATCTGTGATGAAGGCTAGCAAACAAACAAAAAGACTGTGTGTCTTTTGAAAGCAGGGGGAACAAGTTAGAAATGGATTCTAGTATATGAGCAGGAAATCTTTACCAAACGTGTTTCTTTTCTCTCCCTCTCTTTGCCTGGTTGGACAATGACGGTGTGAGGGCTCCTCTCTGCTCGCTCCACTCCTTGAGCCAGCGCCACACTGGGAAATATTTTGTGATGATAAATGCCTCTGAGGCGAGGCAGGCGTAATGGGTGGTAGGAACAAACACCACCTGACCACTCGTGACTCAGATAAGAGATGGGTTAAGCTGAAGGCCACCAAAGGCCGGTGACTAAGTAAGGGGACTGAGGCCATCCTGAGCAAGGTGAAATGAAGGAGGTGCATGAATGGTCGGATTTCACTTTGCAATAGCAATTGCTCTCTTTCGTTAGTATTGAGCATGTTTCTTTCAGTTGAGCCTTCTCAAAAGAATCTATTAACTTAAAAGAAAAAAGGTACCATGACAACCTTGGGGGGAAGGAGGGGAAAGATAAAAGAAAAACCCACCAACCGTGAGATTTTTCTAGCAAAGCTTCTATCAATATTTATTTGGCTAATTGTCCAGTTTTGACATAAACATCGCCCCCTCCCCCC
>PVJI01033506.1:0-11206 GCA_004026765.1 Micronycteris hirsuta
CTGTGCCCTTTGAGAACCAGGAAAATCTGTTCTCCAGTCTACACCAGGGGTGTATCCTAGATGGCAGAAGAAGCATAAATTTAGAAGGATTATGTCCTCCTCCTCATAAAATGGCTGAGTTACTTCATTTTTGTCTGAGCAATGATGCAAGACTAAGGCTCTGGCCAGTCCCACAGCATATAGAATCACTGCAGGAGAAATCTTCATTTCACATACCTGTGACCTGCCTCTGATTCTTTATTTAAGAGGCACCCATTCATTTTGTGTAAATGTCGATGATAAGCTAAGCTTCAGCAGTTATTTGGGGGAAATAAGGTTTGGCATAGCCCAGATGAAATTAATGAATATCTAACCTGTGAGCAGCAATATCAAAGCTGACAGCAGCAAAATTACAGAATCAGAGAAGCCAGAAACATTAAGGCGTAACTGGATGACATCCTTACGCCCAGGATTTTAAAGGGTGGCATGGAATCTTGTGCATATCAAATTAGTCATCAGGTCAAATTGCAAGTGAATTCACCTTCTGTGTAAAACTTTGGAATTCCCACGGAGAGGACTTGGAAGGCAAATGTATCCCTAGGTGAGCAGTCGGAGCACCTGATCCTGTATAATTACATGGAATGAGAATTTGATACATGACAGTAATTACCTAGCTGAAGGTGCAATTAGCCATTTGTGACCTCATTCTGAGTGGCAACTAATTAACCCTTAATGTCAAAAATGTCAACCTTCATCAAGACACCAAAGAGAAGTACTACATGATCAGCTAATACTTGTTGCAATCTATTAATGGTTGGATCTGTCATTAGAAATATGAATATATCATTTTACATCAGCATTTATATTAAGATGTAGTACATGTTTCATTTCTTTTATTTTGTGACTGTGTTTTCTTTTATATCCTTGTATGGGTAAAAATCCTTTTCTAAAATAAGAGTAAGTTTTCATATGCATATGAAATCATCTCTCAGTGAGATAAAGCCCAGTCAGGAGGTAGAAAAAGAGCTATCACTTGTCAGCGGCATCTGATATCTCAGGATTATGGAAATGGTACTGAATCTGAAAAGATTTCTAACTATGCTATCATTGTAATCATCACTTCCTCTCAACTCAAATGTTGGCCTCACTGGAAATTGATTCTGGTACTTTGTTTTTGTGGTAAATGCTAAAGACGTAAGAAACATCCTCTGGGATTAGATGGAGAAGACTAAGACCAAGATCCTTTTTAAACCACCAAATACTGGCCCACAGTTACTTGCTGTCTATTTACGTCTTGTTGTTTACTGTCAATAAAATCATAAAAGTTTAAAAATCTACATAATGTATATGAGTTTGCTTCAACTGAGGGCTGTATATTTTCTTCACAAAACTAAGGTTTAGAGAAGTAATCTCAAAGACGATCTTTCAAATAATTAGCATGGACCTGTACTCATTTGTTCTGAAATAAATCAAATTATTAAATAAGATCAACATGACAAATATTTATATTGCAGATTGGAAACAAAATCTAGCGCTGACGTTTCATTGTTTGGGACTCAACACTGGAAGCATTTGATACGTGATGCTGAAATTCTGTAGGCTGTGTGATTTGATTCTTTTCTTTCTTCAAGATTGTTTTTAAGGGTCTAAACTTAATCCACATAATTTCATTTTTAAAAAAGATAAGCGAACTGTTTTCTCAAGCATGTTACAAACTCATGTTTCTGGAGCAACAGGTGCAATACAAAGAAAAATTACACGAGTCCAGCATCCTCTGCTCCGACTGGTCTGGGCGGCACGGTCAGAAAGGGGAACCGATGATAACTTGTTCAAAACTACACTGGCAATCTTCATTATTTCAAATCACTCTAAAGATCTTTTTTGGCCTTATAAATGAACAAAAGAGCAAAGACATATCACTTCAATTCCCTTAAATAAATTCTAAAATAAAGTATTTCTTTGCATGTGCTACATATAGAAAGGTATTTCATAGTGTATCAATTTGTCTGAAGCTGCCACAGGAACCTATGCATAGATGGGGGGTGGTATGTTCAATTTAAGATGAGAAACACCTCTAAAAATTCAATAATCTTTCAAACCAGAAAGAAAGTAAAACTTCTTGTAGAGAGAAAGAAGCAAGGAGTGAAAACAAAGAACAAAAGCCAACTATGACTTACTAATTAATGCAAAACAAAATTCCTACTCAAAAATTAGATGTAAAGTCACTTAGCTACAGGAGATGCTCTGCTTCAAAGGAGTTGCTGATTTTTTTTTTCTGGTTTTTCACTTGTTCAGGTTAGAAATTAAAACTACGTAATACAGATTGTAAGTTTAGCCACCAAGGTGGCACTTGAACCAGCCATTTCCATGGACTATTCAGCGTTCATGTCCATACCTCTAAGGCCCACACCAAGTAAATCTGCTGCTGGACTGCTCACCCATTCTGCTCCTTTTCAATGGAGAGGGGCTGTTCTGGGCTCTCTGAATGAGAGCTAAACTCTGCCACTTAGCAAGTGTGACTAACCATATATTCCAAATTATACTTGTTTATTCAAAACCATGTATTTCCAGCCCTGGCTGGTGTAGCTCAGTGGATTGAGCGCAGGCTGGGAACCAAAGGGTCCCCGTTCGACTCCCAGTCAGGGCACATGCCAGGGTTGCAGGCCAGGTCCCCAGTGGGGGCCATGTGAGAGGCAACCATACATTGCTGTTTCTCTCCCTCTCTTTCTCCCCCCCTTCCCCTCTCTCTAAAAATAAATACATTAAAAATAAAAAAATAAAAAAAAGAATGTTAAAAAAAAAAAACCCATGTATTTCCATGTAGGAGTGTGCGGGCCAGTAGAGAAATTTACAGGCCAAACATGTATCTTAGCAGTTGATTTTGGCTTTTCTAATTGAATCACACATAATAAAATCTGAGAAGCTTGCCATAGTCACATATTTTATGTGTAAATATAAGTCATTTTTCATCAGCAAGGTTTTCAGTGTTATTGCATTCTATCTAGATTTTTACATACCTAATTGTTCACTGAGTATATATTTTATAAGAATATAAAGTATTTTAAACATCTGGCTAAATGTTTCAAAACACAAGCTATGAATTTGTTTTATAGCTGAAAAATTTTAATTGCCAAATGTAAAACTTTATCATTGGTAAGAAATTATAAATTATTTTTAAAGTCCCATAATTGAAGAGATGTGAGTTATAAAAACTTACCAATAAATGTTTGCATTCATTCAATTTTCAAAATATATAGCAGCATTTTTTTAAACTGATAGTTTAGCTATTTCTAGGCTTTCTTTTTAAAAAATAATGTTCAGGTTCAAAATAGCAGCATAGGTAAACACGCTCACCTCCTCACACAACCGCATCAAAATTACAACTCAACTACAGAACAACCATCACCCAGAATTGTCAGAAATAAGCTGAATAGGCCCTGGCTGGCGTAGCTCAGTGGATTGAGTGTGGGCTGGGAACCAAAGGGTTGCTGGTTCGATTCCCAGTCAGGGCACATGCCTGGGTTGCGGGCCAGGTCCCCAGGGGGGCCATGTGAGAGGCAACCATATATTGCTGTTTCTCTCCCTCTCTGTCTCCCTCCCTTCTCCTATCTCTAAAAATGAATAAAATATTTTAAAAAAAGAAGAAGAAAAAGAAATAAGCTGAATAGAAGTCCTACAACTACGGAAAACTACAAGGTGACTTGTAGGAGGGTCGGAGATGCAGAAGAGGCTGGTCCCACACTCACATATAGTGGATAAAAATCATGAGGCATATTTTGGGAGTGAAGGGTTCCTGCCCAACACCAGGCCCTTAAGCCCAGAGTTCCAATACCAGGAAGATAAGTGACAACTTCTGGCTATAAAAACAAGCATGGATTGAGGCTGTGGAAGATGAACTGCTAAAGTCTCAGCCAGTTCCTCTTAAAGGGCCTGCACACAGACTTACTCCCTCTGAGCTCCAGCACAGGAGAAGCAGCTTGAAATGCATTAAAGTCACATGGGGAAGAACTGAATTGTCTAGCATCAAGGCGAGAGCTGAGGAACAGCTTTCTCCCAGACAAAGTGCTAGAAAAGGCTCCTTTTCTGAGCACATCCCCCACAGAGCCACAGAGCCTACAGGTAGGCACCATCTGAGACTCCATCAACCTGGCTCATACTGTTTGCCCCACCCTGGTGATTTCCTGAGGCTCCACCCCAACCAACATTTGGGCCCACCCAGGCCGTTTTCAGTGTTTTTTTTTTTTTTTTTTTTTTTTTTCATACAAATGGCTTGTCTTGGCTTGTGCTTCAGATTTTCCTAAATTCTCTCAAACAAACAGCATCTGGTCTCCATGTGCCCCGTGCCTATTGCTTAGTGGCCCCAGGCCCAGCACTAGCAGCAAAGCAGCTGGCCTTGGTTCACAGCATGGACTCATTTAGTTACCTCCAAGCCCAGGGCAAGTATCAGCGAATTGCAGATTTCTTTGTAGCTTATTTGGGTGGCCTCAAATAGAATACATGGGTTGGCTTACCTTGGCCTGCACATCCAAGGAGGCCCCAGAGCCCGTGTACCCATAAAGAGCTACAGACCAAATCAGAGCACAACCACTCAAGGGGCAGACTCAGTGGACCCCATAGCCCTGCTGAAGAGAGTCCCTTTCTGTGGAATGGACCTCTGCACAGCTGATCATCCATGGTGGTCAGAGGTTGTGGTCAGGAGTCACTGCCAGACATTGCAGCTAATCGGTCTGGGCAAATCCCTCCATTGACCTGCCAACAGCAATCAAGGCTTGGCTATGGAATGGGAGTGTACACAGCCCACATGGTGGGTGCACCTCAAGTGCTCAGCTTGGGTGATTAGGTAAGCTGTGCCACTGACCCCTATAAGACAATCACTACATTAGGCCACTCTACCAAGTCAGGGAGTCACAGCAGCTCTACCTAATATATGGAAAGAAATACAGGGAGACTGCCAAAATAAGGACCTAAAGAAGCATGGTCCAAAAGAAGGAACAAATCAAAATTCCATAGGGAGAACTAGACAAAATGGAGACAGTCTGCTAGATGCAGAGTTCAAAACACTGGTTAAAAGAATGTTCAGGGAACTTACTGAGAACTTCCGCAGCATAAAAAATGGCATGAAAACCATAAAAAGAACCAGTCAAAAATTAAGAGTACACTACCTGAAATGAAGAATAATTTACAGTAGAGGAAATGGTGCTGAGAATCAAGTCAGTGATTTAGCCAAAAGCAAAGCAACAACACCCAATCACAACAACAAGAAGAAAAAAGCATCCGAAACAAATGAGGATAGTGTAAGGAACCACTATGACAACTTCAAGTGTACAACATTGGCATCATGGGGTGCTGGAAGGAGAAGAGAGAGAGCAAGAAATACTCTATCCAGCCAAACTATCATTTAGAATTGAAGGACAGATAAAGAGCTTCTCAGAAAAAAAATAAATAAATAAAGCTAAACAAGTTCATCCTCACCAAACCATTATTATATGGTTAAAGTGCCTTAAACAAGAAGAAGAAAAAAATGAACAATAAAATTGTAATAATCACATATCTATCAATAACTGAATCTAAAAGCAAAATAAATCAACAAGCAGAACAAAAACAGAATCATAGATATAGATAATGTTTTGATGGTTGTCAGATGGGAGGGGGGTCAAGGGCATGGGTGAAAAAATTGTAGAGATTAAGAAACAGAAATTGGTTGTTACAGAGTAGTCATGGGCATGAAAGTATAGCACAGGGAATAGAGTAGCCAAAGGACATATGCAGGGCCCACTGACATGGACAACAGTGTAGGGATTGCATGAGGAAACAGGAGAGGGTCAGGGTGGAGTGGGGCAAAGGGGGGAAATTTGGGACAACTGTAATAGCATAAACAATAAAATATAATTTAAATAGAAAATGTTCACGTTTATTCATGGGATTAAACATTCAAATTCTGGATATATAACTTATAGTACATATTTTAGTAAGCAAAAGAACTGGATTTCAAATGCAGGTGACTGAGTATCTTGTTTGCAAATAATAATATTTTAAAAGAACACAAAACTTAAAATAAAAAGTCACCCCTACAATTGAAATGCAGAATTTGTTATATCGGTTTTTTTTATGAAGAATATCCTATAGCATTCTACTTTTTTTGTTACTTGCAGGTAAATCAATGTACCACAGAGACAGTTATACACAAAAATTATATGGAGATGTATGAGTTTGGAGATACATACCTCTATCTAAGACTTTCTCATCAGTTGATATTCAGAAGGGTGAGCATGTTTACTATTCTTAAATGTATTGTAAGTGTCTTCCAGATGGTGAGAGGAAAAGATTCAAGGAAAAGATTGCTTTTGAGAGAATTTTGATTTTAAAGTTCATCTAGATTTGAACAGTGTTATTTGCATTAGAGAAACGGGAGAGAAAAAGGTTCCTAAAGGAAAAATAATGTGCATTTTTTTATATGTGCATGGATGTGTTTTGTACGTGTGTGTTGGCATGGAGAGTTGAGTACAGAGATGAAGTTACGAATAGGTAAATCTATAGAGCCAGAAAATAAATTAATGTTTTCCAGAAACAGGTATTACAGACAATAAGAAATTTTTGCTAATGGATAGGGAACTTCTTTTTGGAATGAGGAAATTGTTAGGAAATTAGGTGCTGATGGTTGCATGATCTTGTAAATATACCAAAACCTACTGAATTATACACTTTGAAAGTATAAATTTTATGGTATGTAAATTGTATTTCAAAAAACAAATATTAATGATTATGTACTGATAGAAATACTTGATTATATAATTTAATTAATGGAGAACAAGAGAGCTTTTCCCTATGGTGTAATTCCAAGTGATAAATGTATAGGGAATTATGGAAACAGAGACTCATTATTTGCCAAATACCATGGTAATAAAAGTTTCAGGAATGTAATGAAAAGATACTAAAGCTAATAAGCAAATTTATTATTAGAAACATGATTATTTGCACTGTGCAAGTATCTTCCCAGTAAACAAATACATAAGTAAAACAAAACAAATATTTTGTAGGTGTGCCAAGGGCCATCTTCTCTCAAAAACATGTAAAAAGATCTTCTTTAAACAACAAATTTACTCTTAAGCTAGGTTTATCATATGTTATAGCTAAAAGATCACTACATTTATCATCTTCCATCAATTATAAGAATGCTTTTACACAAAATTATTCTTGTCTTACTCTGTTATAGTGAAATTCATGTTTTCAGTTCCATAAGACTTAGTAGAATTTCATCGTATTTTTGAAACACCACAGGCATGATATTTCCTTGACTGGAATCTTCTACTTCCAACTGTAGAAACATGTATTGGGCTAGCCAAAAAGTCTGTTTACTTTTTTTCAATAAAATAAAAGACACATTTTTCATTTTAACCAATAACTTTATTGATATTTCGAGTATGCTGGCCTTCTCCCACTATTGGCTTTTAGAGGCCAGCGGTGCTGCTAAACATCTCCCAATGCATAAGACTGTCCCACAGCAAAGAACTATTTGGCCAAAATGTCAGTAGTACCAAGAAACTTAGCAAACCACTTTTGACACATTCAATCAGTCACAACACTTTCTCCTTACCTGGCACAAATCATTTTTTTGTGCGTGTTTCAGTTGCATTTTTACCTTCTTGAAATAATAAACCATAATATTCACTAATTTTGATGTTTTTTTAAATGCATGCTGGTATGACAGCTGCCACAATACAATCTAACAAAGTTTTCTTGCATGAAGTTAAAGACGACGAAGCACTACTAGAGCCGTCGTACAGGAAAACTAAACGGACTTTATGGCCTGCCCAATATTTCCTTCTGCTGGGTCCAATAGCCTCATTCCCTCAGGAATTGTTATAAAAAGTCCCCAGTACCAATTTGAAGATTCTATCGCATTCTTTTCTACCTAGATTTTTTTCTTTAGAATTTTTATATAATGTACAAAGAAAACACTCTGTTTAAAATACTCTGTTATGTTATCAAATGCTTATGATATAAGAGGAAAGCACTATGAGCAACCTGATATTTATTTTTCCCCAATGATGTCTATGGAAGAAAAAAAGAAAAACTCATACATCAAATGAAAATTCTATCTCTATTGGATTTTTTCCTTTTTATGTTAATTTCTTCAATTCAACTTCTATTTCATTTTATAAATAAGCCAATATACTAACATGTGTTTGTGACTTTAATTATCAAAATAAGTTATAATACAAAAATAATAGTAAAATTTGATTATCGTAATTAAATAATTATTCTATGAGCATTTCCACAATCAAATTGATTCAATTGAATTTAACTTCATGTGTTTTATAATGTTAGATAATAGAGATAAAAAATGAGATAGTATTCATATTTTAAGGATTTTGTAATCCAGTCAGGAGCAATAAGAAATAACTAACCAAAATGGCAGGTACTATTAGTGATATATCATTTTATGTCTATTTCATAAGCAACAGAGATTATCTTGTTATTGTTTTATCACTAAAGCTAGGTCCTGGTTATGACTATTTAGTTGGGCAGATATCTGGATAACATACAACAGATAACATATTTTTAAGTAAAATAAATACACACATTCTGACAAGTGGTTCAAATTTAACTTTTTTATTGTTGTTCAATTATAGTTGTACTACCTTCCCCCCATTGCTCTCCCCTACCCCATTCACCCCCCTACTCCCACAGTAAGTTCACATTTATTTTTCAGTATCCCACAGCATTCAAAATGTCAAATAATATTTACTGCTAAGGTATACAAGTTTTTCTTAAAAGATACTTATACAACTACTAGTCATTTTTAATAATGCTTAGTTTATAATATGAGACAATATTATAGTCCAAGGCAGTATAGCTGAAGGCAAAATAAAACTATAGAAATATAATTGAAAATCAAAAACCCAATGAAATTTAACAGCTTCAGATTTTTAAACAGAAACTTTCAAGAAAATAATTCAGAGTATAAAAATTACTAGAATTATGTATACACAAATATATGTTTGCATATATGTTATGTATACAGATATGTGCACATAATATATATATATATTTATATAAATTATTTATAAAAGTTTAAAGGAGAAAAATGGGAGCATCCATATGTTGCCCAGGGTTTTCAAATCTCTGCATTCCTGTTGCAAGTCACATCACCAATCACATCACCTCCTGCCCCACAAGAAGAATCTCTATTCCAGCTTCTTTCCTCATTCATTATTTATTCTCCATTAAAATGGAACTTCTCTACACTTGTAATATTGTTCACAGATTCTTCTTTTTATGTCCATAAGCCTCCCTTTCAATTTCCTTTACCTTTCCAATAGTTTTGGACCATATATCAAATATACTTCCACTATCTCCTGGAATCATTTTCTAAGGATGCCAACCAATAGTGATTTCTAGAATTGTTGATCTCTCATGATAATAAATATAATTTCAATTATTTAGTATATCTTCCTTTTACATTTATAAAATTTTAAGGTTTACGTTTTATATCAAACATATTTTAAATTCTTCAAGAATAGTGAATTTTATTTTATTTTTTATGTTCCATACAACGGACATACCAAGTAATGCTATGAACAAATATATGCAAAATGAGCGAATGAAGACTTCTGGCCAAGATGGAGGTGTAGGTGTATACACTTTGCCTCTTCACACAACCAAAAGAAGGACAATAACAAATTTAAAAACAAAAAACAACCAGGACTTCCAGAAGTTGGAACTGTATGGAAATCTGACAATCAGAAAGTTAAAGAAGAAACATTCATCAAGACTGGTAGGAGGGGCAGACACAGACAGCTGAGGTGGAGAGGATACCAGCAAATCAGCAGCTGGAGGAGCAGGCAGGGGAGGCAGGGGCTGGCAGTTCCCCACTTGTGTTTGCATAAACCAGGAGGAACAACTGGAGAGCAAGACACACCGAGCAAACCATAGTTCCAGTACAGGGAAATAAAGCCCCAAAACCTCTGGCTATAAAAATTTGTAGGGGTTGAGGCAGTGGGATCAACTCCTTGCCTCACAGGAGAATTTACTGGAGAGACCCACAGGGTCCTAGAATGTACATAAACCCACCAACCCAGGAATCAGCACCAGAAGGGCCCAATTTGCTTGTGGGTAGTGGGGGAAGTGACTGAAAGCCAGCTGAAAGCCAGCTGAAACCTGAGTAAGTGGCATTGTTCCTTCTTGGACCCCTACCCCACAGACAACTCCACAACACAGTGACCTGGGTTACCCCACCCTGGTGAATACCTAAGGCTCTGCCCCTTACTATGTAACAGGCCTGTCAAGACAAAGAAATATGGTCCTAATGAAAGAACAGACCAAAACTCCAGAAAAACAACTAAGCAATGAAAAGATAGCCGACCTACCATTTGCAGGATTAAAATACTGGAAATCAGGATGCTCACAGAAATCATTGAATATGGTTGCAAAATAGAAGAAAAAGTGAAGTCTATCCAAGTGAAATAAAGAAAAATATACAGAGTGAAGGGAAGGAAACTGGGACTCAAACCAACAATTTGGAGCAAAAGGAAAATATAAGCATTCAACCAGAACAGAATGAAGAAACAAGAATTAAAAAAAATGAGGAGAGGCAGAGGAGCCTCCAGGACAACTTTACACATTCCAACATCCGAATCATAGGGGTGCCAGATGGAGAAAAGGAAGAGCAAGAAACTAAAAACCAATTTTAAAAAATAATGAAGGAGAACTTCCCTGATCTGACAAAAGAAATAGACTTCCAGGAACTCCAGGAAGCCCAGAGAGTCCCAAAGAAGTTGGACCCAAGAAAGCACACACCAAGGTACATCATAATTACATTAGCCAAGATTAAAGAGAAGGAGAGAATCTTAAAGCGGCAAGAGAAAAAGAGAGAGTTACCTATAAAGGAGTTCTCATAAGACTATCAGCTGATTTCTCAAAAGAAACCTTACAGGCAAGAAAGGGATGGAAATAAATGTTTGAAGTCATGAAAGGCAAGGACCTACATCCAAGATTACTTTATCCAGCAAAGCTATCATTTAGAATGGAAGGGCAGATCAAGTACTTCCCAGATACGGTCAAATTGAAGGAGTTAATCATCACTAAGCCCTTATTATATGAATTGTTAAAGGTACTTATCTAATAAAAAGAAGAAGATAAAAAATATGAACAGTAAAATGACAACAAACTTACAACTATCAACAACTGACATCAAAAACAAAACAAACTAAGCAAACAACTAGAA
>PVJI01033507.1:0-11207 GCA_004026765.1 Micronycteris hirsuta
CCACCCCATCTCTCAGCGCCTCTTGGGAGGGATGCAAAAAATTGCTTTTAACTGTTTTTTGAAAAAGGTAAATTCTGAGCAAGGTTAGCTTCCACATATTCCTATCACGACCGCAGATCACATTATAGCTGCTAACCTTTGAAAAATAAAGAATTCATTTCTTTATAATAGCATAAACGGTATGTGCTGAGAAATAAATTCAGCAGAAGGTGGACAGGAAAAACCGAAACGCGGCTGAGCAAAAGCAAACAACACCTATGTAAATGGAAAGGCACGCCATGTTCATGGGCGGGAAGAATCAACATTGTTCAAATGTCCATTCTCCCCAGTTTGATCTACAGATACAATGTAATCCCAACCGTAAATCCAATTGGCTTTTTTTTTGGGGGGGGAGGAGTAGAAATTGGCAATCTGATTCTCAAATTGGTATGGAAATTCAAAGGACTTAGAACTGGGGTGTCAAACTCATTTTCACCGGGGGCCACATCAGCCTCACCGTTGCCTTCAAAGGGCCGAATGTAACTTTAGGACTGTGTACATGTAACGACTCCTTCACTAGGGGCAAGGAGCTCGGCGCTGCTGCCAGGTAGAAACAAGGTGCCGGGCCGGATAAAACCAGGTGGAGGGCCGGATTCGGCCCACAGGCCTTGTGTTTGCCATGTGTGACTTAGAATATCTAAAGTCATCTTGAGGCCCGGCTGGTGTAGCTCAGTGGATTGAGTGCGGGCTGGGAACCAGAGGGTCCCGGTTCGATTCCCAGTCAGGGCACATGCCTGGGTTGCGGGCCAGGTCCCCAGTGAGGGCCATGTGAGAGGCAACCATACATTGCTCTTTCTCCCTCCCTTCTCCTTTCTCTGAAAATAAATAAATAAAATAAAAAAAAAATAAAGTCATCTTGAAAAGTAATAAAGTTGGCGGATGTCCATTACTTGATTTCAAGTCTTCCTATAAAGCCACGCTATGCATGATGGCGTGGTGCTGGCGGGGCCAACAGCCCACAGGACAGGCAGGAGTTGAGAAAGGGGCCTGAACTTGTACATTCACTTGCTTTTGGACAAAGGCACCAAAGCAATGCAATGAGAAAAGCAAAGTGTCTTCAACGTAGGAAGTCAGAACGGGACATCCACCTTGACTGAAAAGAAACCCCGGGCCCTAGTTCCCACTGCAAACGCAAATTAGTTTAAGATGCATCACAAGTCTAAGGATATAACTATAGAGCTTCCGGAAAAAAAAAGAGAATACCAGCTTCACTATTTGAGAGTAAGTAAAGCTTCCTTAGGACCCAGAAAGCAATCACCATGCAGGAAAAAATTGCTATTGACACTTCACCAAAACTTTAAACTTCTGCTCAGTCAAAAAATCGATCTGCCGTTTAAAAATGAACAGGCAAGTTACGTATAAAAAGTGTTTGCAAAACGTATCAAAAAAAAAAAGCAATGGCATCTAGAATACAAAAAGAACTATAGCTCACTAATACAGGGCAAACATCCCAATTAAAAATGGGCGAAGACGGGAACAGCGAGAAGATATTCGAAGTATCATTAGTCATCAGGAAACTGCGCATTTAAACCACCCAGAGACACCACTAGGCTCCCAGCAGATTCACTACAATTTAAAAAGGCCTGGTGGGGATGTGAGGTTGCCAGAACTCTCAGACCCAACTGGCTGGGGTGTTAAATAGCACAACCACTTCGGGAAAAAGCCTGGGGGTTTTCTTATAAAACTAAAAAACACCTACCCTACGACTCACAATTCTATTCTTAGATGTTTACCCAAGACAAATGTGTCTGAAACTGGTATCCAAGAATGTTCATAGCAGCTTCATTCATAGTATTTCCAAACTGGAAATAATGCAGTTTTCCATCAACAAAATGGGTCAATAGTGAGGTCCTGTGGTTTGGTAACCATTCAGCACTAAGAAGGAATAAACTACTGATCCATGAACGAGCAGAGAGAAATCTGAAGACATAATGCTGAGTGAAAGAATGATCACACAAAATAATTCTAATCTATGAGTGAAAAAAAAATCAGAACAGTGAGTGAGTGGTTGCTGGGGGTAGGGACAGGTATCAAGACATCAGTTTTCCAGGGAAGGGACATCAGCAAACTGTCTGGGTGATGTTTCTAAATCTTTTTTTTTTTTAATCCTCATCTGAGGACATTTTTTCATTGCTTTTGGAGAGAGAGGAAGGGAGAGAGAGAAACATCAATTGGTTGCCTTTCATACATACCCTGACTAGGAATCGAACCTGTGACTTTTCAGTTTACCAGGTGACGCTCCAAACAGCCGAGCCACACTGGCGAGGACAACATTTCTATATCTTTTTACAAAAGATTTTATTTCTTTATTTTTAGAGAGAGGGGAAGGGAGGGAGAAAGTGAGGAGGAGAAACATCAATGTGTAGTTGCCTCTTGAGCACCCCCTACTGGGGGATCTGGCCCGTAACCCAGGCATGTTACCTGACTGGGAATCGAACCAGTGACCCTTGTGTTTGCAGGCTGGCACTCAATCCACTGAGCCACACCAGCCAGGGCTATATCTTTACGATGATTTCATTCCATTGGTATTGCTTCAAAACTTATTGTCCAGTGAAGATATGTACCTTTTCCTTTATATAAATTTTACCATAAAAAATTATAAACAATATTGAACAGTGGTCAATAAATATGAATGCTGATGCATCGGGGTGGGGGTGAAGTATGCAGGTGTTTCCATTGAAATGCATTAAAAATAACGGATGGATGGGTGGATAAAGGAATACATAGACAGACACGTGAGCAAGTGATTTTAGAAAATGTGAATAGGAGAATCTAAGTGGCGGGCACGTGGATGCTTCCGTCCACCCTAAATGCAGAGCCTGCCATGCGGCGGCCTGAAGGAACCCCCGGGGCTGCGGCACAGGAAGGCCCCAGTCTGAAGAAAGGCACGGACGAGCTGCTTACAGCAAAGGGGCTCGACACCCGCCGGGGTCTTTGCAGCTAGCTCCCCTGAGACACGGTCTGCCCCGCGGCAAAGGGCAAGCGCTCTGAAAATCCACCGGAGGAGACAGGCATCGCGTACATTGCTGGTGAACCCACAAACGCAAGACCGCTGTGTCTGCGTGGAGATGATTGTGGGTTTATTTTGCGTTTTTATTTCTTGGCTGTGTCTTTTTGGAAAGAGGAATCGGACAAGGGCTGAGTGCGTATGCGGTTGTAGATGTGTAAGAAGGCAGCTTTGCTTCTTATCACGTGTGACATTCTCCATGAATTATTTACGGTTAGAGACCCAGGGACCTCGGAGAGGGGGCAGGAGCAGGGGAAGAGCGAGGGAACCAAGGGCAGTGTCATCCATTGGAAGGGACACTTAATTATGTCATCGGAACCTTTCAGAGTGAAGCAAATATCTGCCTTGTCTCTGTAAAAGACAAGCGCGTGTGCCCGTGTGTGTCTGCGTGTGCCCGAGCAGGGACAACCTCTGCTGTTCACACTAGGAGCGCAGACAGAAACGGCTGACCTTGCAGCCCCAGCTAAGCCACACTGAGGGGTGGAGACTCGGACCCAGGGGGCGTGAG
This sequence comes from Micronycteris hirsuta, assembly GCA_004026765.1. Classification (NCBI taxonomy): domain Eukaryota; kingdom Metazoa; phylum Chordata; class Mammalia; order Chiroptera; family Phyllostomidae; genus Micronycteris; species Micronycteris hirsuta. The sequence goes on from PVJI01033507.1 coordinate 3,555, forward strand.
AAGGTAAAGCAAAAGTAGATTTTCCTGTCGCTTGATTTTTTAACGAGTATCATGAATGTGGAGTCAATGACGTGATGAGAACCAAGACCCTGCTCGGTTTTCTTTACATTATTTTTTCGATGTGGTGATGTTTTCAGTTTTGAACTCGATTTTCTTAAGTTGCTCGGACAGCACTTGGTCCTGGGCCCGGAGACCTGGGGGGGCTGGTCCAAGCTGTTAGATGGACATTTTGGGAAAAATGTCAGTTAATGAACATGCGCTGAATTTAATCTGCCCACTTCACTGAATTCCCTGAAATGATAAGGAGAATGGTTCTGTATATTTTAATTGAAAGAAAAAATCAAAATGCTAAGGATGAGTGGTACTATGAATGGGTTGGGAGAGATTTAGTGGTAAAACTAAAAATATTGTTCTTTTTTATTTCCCAAGTTCCCCTGTGATGGCGTTATATGACTATTTAAAACTTCTTTAGAGAAATAACACGAGTAAGAAAAGAACACCCTCTTATTGAAAAAACCCTAAATAATGCAAAAATACATCACCTAAGAGGCAGAAGTCCCGCCCCCTCACCACGAGATGCCTCTTTTTAGACGTAAATATTTACTTTTATAGTAATTCCCCCCCAAATACTAGCTGTATATTTGAGAATTGGTGACCTCTGATTTAAACTTAAAGCAGGGGAACATATTTATGCTATTTGCGATTATTCAGTTATTTATGTGTGCCTATTCATCCACAATTGTCCATAATTCTGTTCTCTTTGTACAGTAAAACATCACAGTTCTAAATATTTTTCTCATACGGATTTAAAATTCATTATTAAAAATACCACCCTCCAAACTCATTTGATTTCAATCGTTAATATATGAAATAAGTCACTATAACTAGAAGGAAGGTCACCGTGGAGCCTCAGAATGATTCAGTTTCAAATTTTTTTTGTTCTCTAATACAATGCATCATCATTTTGCTATTAGCAATAAAATTCCATACACACACACACACACACACACATATAAACACTACAAACAGGCATCTTGCTTTTAATGCAAAATAAATATGCTTAATGAAGTATGTAACTAGGTAAAGGAGACCAACAGCAAAGTTTTGTTTCTTAAGAAAATTTCTTGGTTGGTGCTTCTTGTTTGATTTTAGGAGTGAGTCAAGTTAGAAGGGGGACCAAATGAGGGGTGACCATGATGTTGTCGCTGAATTCAGCCTGTGTCCTCAGTAGTTAATCAAGAATCCAAAACCATTTCCAATAAGCTGTGAGATGATAGGCAGATATATTCCTGGTCGGGATACATATTAATAACTACACAGCCCGCTGTTTAAACGTGCTAGACACGGGCTAGGAAGTTCCAGTTCATCACAGGAAGGAGCATCCGGTGAAAAAAAAAATTTTCAAAACCCATAGAACCAAGCATCCACCGTCCCTAACAGCCACCGTCAATTTAATAATCTATTTATAAAGAAATACTTTCAGCCCGGCTGGTGTAGCTCAGTGGATTGAGCGCGGGCTGGGAACCAGAGGGTCCCGGTTCGATTCCCAGTCGGGGCACATGCCTGGGTTGCGGGCCAGGTCCCCAGTGAGGGCCATGTGAGAGGCAACCATACATTGCTGTTTCTCTCCCTCTCTTTCTCCCTCCCTTCTCCTCGCTCTGAAAATAAATAAAATGTTAAAAAAAAAAAAAAAGAAACACTTTCAGGAACAGTGGATGGTTCCTAGGGGCAGTACTGCAGTTGCCGATAATTCCGTCTCTAAATGTCATTTCTGTAGTTCAGGTTTGAGAAAAACACAGGATTCCGACTGCAGGAAAATGAATGCATATCATCCTTCGCTTTCATTCTGGGAAAGTAATAAAACAGAATCCCACGGATATTACAGAGTGATGTCCGTCTATAACAGTCAGGTCACCACAGCTCCCTGTGGCCTTCTCCACCTTGATGGGAGTCCTTTGTCTGCTGATCCTGAGTCTGTTCTGTCCTGAGATTCTAAGAAGACAGCCTCATTTTTCCTTCGAGAACAATAGTTGTTAAACGATCCCTCCTGACCCAATAATCGGAATAAAATTTTCTCCCTACTGTTTTCCCCCCTACAAACCTAGGATAATGGAGAGCTAACATGAAGGTGGCTTTAATTCTCTAAGTTGGAAATGTTGGCCTATCTGTAAATATCTCTCTATGTTTGTATTTAATTCTCTCATCTCCACCAAAGAAAACATAAGTGAATGCTGTCTTTCAATTCAGAATCCGTGGCACCCTAGAAAAGGCACTAACATTTTATTTGCACGTCCATGGAATTTTTAAAATTACATTCACTTCCATCACTAGAACAGCCAATAGAAAAAACAGACCCAGCCACTCGTAGTTCACGGCAGAACGCACAGAAGTAAACTTGATGAAGCCACCGACCTGGTCATAGCTGTTAACGACTTTCCCCTGACGTCCTCCACCGAGTCCCCATGTGGCCAAAGTGCAGGGGCAGGGGGCCGTCCCTCCCTGCGTTCCACCCTCTCTGGCACGGCGAGACTCGCCCACTGGAGCCCTGGGTTTCCCAGGCTTCCGCTTGAAGGATGCTCCTTTCTTTGCTAGCTATCGCTCCAGAGATTTAGCCTCAGCAGCGGTTTTCATCCCTGGGTCGAATTACGGTGAAATCCAACCCTTTTAGTTCTGCGGGGAAGATGCAGAAGCGGGGAGGCGCGGAGGGCAACATGACCCCCAGGGTGACCCTCAGCAGTAATTCTTCACCGGCTCCAGATGGCTGGTGCTCGGCCCCATCACACTGGGCCACTTGGACGGGCCAGCGTCAGGAAAGGGAGCCCGAGAGCCGCGGCCTTGACCGGGGGCCTGGCTCCCGTCTCACACAGAACAGCAACCTGGCACAGACGGGCAAACCCACGCCTAACCGCGGGCAACGGATTTACATTAATAAAAGGGGGCGGGGGTATACAGGGTGGGCAAAAGTGGGTTTACAGTTGTAAGTATGTGAAACACTGTTTACTCTTGATACAATTAATTGATTTATCAATGATCTTATCGATTATGATTAAGCTACTTTTGCCCACCCCTCTGTATGTAAACAAACCATGCAGGGTTATACCGTACGAAAGACTGCTATTTTCTCTAGAAATAAAAAAATGCAATCCATCATAGGGTGCTATGTTATGTCCATCCTAGTGAGAAATTTAGTGACTTCTGATGTTCACGGCTGGCCACAGCGTGGTGAACCGGGTACATGTGTCATTGGTGGGGGGGGGGTGGCTGGTAAATGGTGTAACTCTTCCAGGGAAGCAGGATCCAGGGAGAGGTTCTGCCAGTTCACCCATGGTTTTTTCTCCTAGAAATTCATCTGCAGAAGTAACAGGGCACCAATAACAAAATACATTCCTGGGCTATGACACTGTGCCCTGCAGAATTACCTACGACATGGAGGGAGGAGCCTGCCAACCAGGTACATGGCCAAGGTCGGGGACTGAGGGAGCGGCTGAGATGCCCAGCACTGATTGGTGCTGCATCTGTGGCATTTAACTTGATGCTCACAGCAGTGCTATGAGTGGGTGCCATGTCGTCCTGTTACAGGCCTGGGGGGCCAAGATGAAGACACTGTGCACCATGACGCAGCTAGCACCCAGCAGCAAGAGCGGAAGCAGGTCCTTCTGACGCAGGATCCCCGACACCTCCATGGTGCTGCTTTCCAATTTAGTGCCTGTTCTGGACTGCGTCATATTTGTGCCCCCTCCCCCCGATTTGTATGTTCCATCCCTAATCCCCAAGGTGCTGCTGCCAGGAGGGGCGGGAAGATGAGCGGGTTGTGAGGGTGGGCGCCCCCCCCAACCCGCCCGATGGGATTAGTGCCCTGTGTGGATCCGAGGAGACACGGGTGGTCTGCAAACGAGGAATTGGGCCCTCGCCAAGATCATTCTCCCACAACCTGGACCTTGGACTTCCCAGCCTCCAGAAACGACAGAAGTAAGCGTGTGCTGTGTGAGCCCCCAGCCTGTGGCACCCTGTCATAGCAACCCGAGCTGACAGAAGGTGCCTCCAGGTGCTTCAACGTGAGGAACTACTATGCAGACACTGAAACCGATGATAATGAAGACTAAAGAGAAGTATGGGAAACCCTTACGTAATATTAAGCTACAAGAATGGAATACGGGTCCGAGATTGTCAAATAATCAGGGAAAAAATTCATCACACAGGACACTGTTCAACGTGATTAGAGAATAGGCGATCTGAAAGAATTTACTCCAGGTCAGTAGATTATGTGCAGTTAAAATGCTTTGTAAAAGGTTTTGGATGAGTATAGTTGATTATTTTTGTTTATAAAAGTTCCATCCGCCCTGGCTGGTGCGGCTCAGTGGATTGAGCACCAACCTGTGAACCAAAGGGTCGCCAGTTCGATTCCCAGTCAGGGCACATGCCTGGGTTGTGGGCCAGGTCCCCAGTAGGGGGCGCATGCGAGGCAACCACACACTGATGTTTCTCTCCCCCTCTTTCTCCCTCCCTTCCCTCTCTAAAAATAAATAAATAAAATGCTTAAAAAAAAAGTTTTGTCCATCTGCCTGTCCGTCTCTCTGTTTCGAAAGAAGAACCCAAGGACATGCCTAAATGAGAGCAGCAGCTGCCTCCAGCTGGTGAAATGACTGGAGATTTTGTCTATTCATGTTTTTCTGTGCTTTCCAATATGTACATTTTTTTCCCTCACCAAGCTTGTATTGATTTTGAAATCAAGACAAAAAAACTAAAAGAGGAAGTGTATCTAGCACAAAACCGGCTCCTTAAAACCTGACTTAATGAAGCTGTTCTTTGAGGGCAGTCGCTAAACTGAAGCGACTCTCTGCTCTTGGGCAGACCAAGGCTTGACCTGGTTCCTCTGGGAAAAACGACAGAAGAGCCAAGACAATCTCGTGAGATAATAATTGGCAAAGGCATCCCAGGGTGTGAAAGACAAAATCAAACGGTCTATTCATTGAGGTCCTCATTCTTCCTAACACCCATGCAAGGCGGCGGTGCTCATCACCACTCCCCACGCTATGACCACTGCTCATTCCAGAAGCTTCCCCCCACCCGGCGCCGAACAGCAAAGCTGGGACTGGGACGCCCCGCGCCTGCCGTCAACGCCAACCCTCCACTTTGCAGGCTGTGGGACCTCGCGACCAAACGTGGGACGCTTATTCATAATGTAACATTCCTGGCAAACGCCTGGGAACTGAAAGGCAAGATGGTCCTGTGCCCTTAGATGGAAAAACCCAGACACTTCCTGCAGCCGCAGAAGAGAACCAGAAACACGAAGAATCCTTTCCTTACTGCCTCTTCCAAGACTTCACTGACTTACTGCTCATGCATGCCACACACATCTACTGCCTCCTGTGCGCTGAGCTGGACCCTGGGGGCACAGTGGGACGTGACAGGCAGCAAGAGCTAGGGCATGGCGCTCTTTTTGTCCCCGATTTTCCTCTTAAACACCTACAACAGAAACCATGCCCCGGAGGCCGGGGGTGGTCCGCGGACACATTCTGACCAGGAACAAAAAGGAGAACCGTCCGGCTGGAGAAATAAAAACCACAGAAGCGAGACAGTTCCCTTATTCCATACTCCCTCCCATATGAAAACACGGTACAATGTGAAGACACACACACAGAATCAGTCATCCTTCCTCTCGGCGACTTCTGGGGTTTTGTGTTTTGTGACACCTTTAAAAAGCACAATCTGCATAAAGATGCTGGATTGCAATACTGGTTAGTGTAGCAGAAATGGTGGTTATCTATGGTGATTGTCAAGTGCATTAAAACATTTATCACTTTGAGCAAATGGAGAGCCCCCACGGCACTGAAACTAAACGAGAAGGAAAGACCCCAATGGGGTCACATGAGTTTTTCTCGTGTGAGAGAATTGGAGGTGATCTTTGCCCCTTTCCCGAATTTTCCAGTTATTTCTCTGTTGCTGCTATAACGGAGAAATCTGTTTTTTGTTTTTTTTTAGATATATTTTCCAGGTGAACAGAGCAACACTTCTCATTGAATGCAACTTGCTCTTGGCAAAGTTGGCCCAAGGGAAAGAAGAAAACATCTCCATCCAGAGGGGAATTTCGGGTGAGGCTCCCAGATTTGTCCCAGGAGGGTCTTTTGCCCAGAACCATGAGCCGTGCTAACAGACAGGTGACCGAAGTGGAGCTGTGATAGTGAGGGGCGCATCTATGATCCCGTCCATCGGTAGTGCCATTCGGAATGGCCAACGGGGCACAGAGCTCTCTGGCTAAGGGAACGCTCTTGACCATCTGGCTTTGGCTTTGGGCGAGCCGCTTCACGCTGGTCCTGCCGGCCCTTCTCCACGCCACCTGCTCTGGAGTCTGGCCACTTCAGCACCACAGTGGTGGAGTTCACGTCAGGTCAGCATCTAGACTGTCTCCAGATAACACTCTGGGGCTTTCCGATTCATAAAACCATCCCAGGACTTAGTCACACGCGCTGCCAGGGAAGGCGGCACCAGAGCTCAGAGCACCACGGAGAGGAGCAGAGGCCGGTGACAGACACGCCACCCCCATCTCACCCACTTGGCCACGCGTGGTTTACGGCGCCCCCAGTGCCGCACCCGGCTTACAGGGGTGGTCGTGGGGTTCACATGAATGAAAGCATGCGTGGGGAATGCCTACAGAGTAGCCCGACCCTTCGCGGGCTGTGGAAAGATGCTAGGGCTCACTATTGCTATTTGAAATAAAGTTAGAAACTTGGTCTGTGCCTAAGACCTGTGAAGCCTGCAGTTCTCACTGCATCTCCCCCAGCCATCTGAGGTAGATTATGTCAATGCGAACGCACGGGTGGGTGCTTCTCTGAATCTTATTTCCTGAGCTCGGGCTCCGGGGTGAGCAGATGCTGTGAATGTACAAATAAAAGGCAAAAGTGAGAGGCCACGAGCATTTCTGTGAGATTCAAAAGAATAGCTATTTTGGAAGCACCGATTCAGGCAGAAAGCCAAATAGGGTTGCCAACAGGAGGCGAAGACCAGGGGCATTTATGAAAAAGGGCGGGCACTAATTACATCAACAGAAGGGAGGCATTTCTATTGGCACAGATTAGCTGACATAATGATGCTAATTCTGAACAATGGTTTAAATTCGCCGTCTGGTGGACATCAGGCCAGTAGCCATAGCATCTGCTTTCCCGTTATCTTTCCAAACTGTTCTTTGGTACAAGGTTGCTTTGGGCCCAGTTCAAAGGTTATTTCGCCCTGTTTTAACACCGCAAGATTTGAGACAGGAGACACACCAGGCAGCTCCTTCTAGTGGGCGTGAAGTAGTATCTCACTGTGGTTCTGATTTGCATTTCCCTAATCACTGATGATGGTCGCATCTCTTCCTGGGCTCATTGGCCATTTTCTATCTTCTCCAATAGAGGCCTATTCCAATTCTTTCCTCATGTAGTCATCTTTTTGTCGTTGGCTTGTGGGGGTTCTTTATTTCATTTGAACACACTCAGTTCATCAGAGTGTTGGGAACTGCCCTGCCTGGTTTCAGAAGCTGTACCCGCCCTATGGCCAAGACTGAGTAAGAGATCTTGGGACCCTAAGCCACCAAGGAGGCAAAGCTTATCTCCCTGGCAGGGGCACCACCTCTGCCCCCTTTACTTCCCACCCTGCTTGGCCCTGAGTGGATGA
>PVJI01033508.1:0-11210 GCA_004026765.1 Micronycteris hirsuta
GAAGTCTATTTTGTCTGATATGAGTATTGCTACCCCAGCTCTTTTTTCTTGTCCGTTTGCTTGGAAAACTTGTTTCCAGCCCTTCACTTTCAGTCTGTGTAAGTCTTTTGTCCTGAGGTGGGTCTCTTGTAGGCAGCATATGTGTGGGTCATGCTTTCTTATCCATTCCGCTATTCTATGTCTTTTAATTGGAGCATTTCATCCATTTATGTTTAAGGTTATTATTGATAGGTACTTATTCATTTCCATTTTTTTTGTACCTGTGTTCCTCACTCTCTCTCTTTCCCTTCCTTTCCTTAAATCAGTCCCTTCAGGATCTCTTGCAGAGCTGGTTCGGTGGAGGTGTATTCTTTTAGACTTCTTTTGTCTGGGAAGCTCCTTATTTGGCCATCTATCTTGATTGAGAGCCTTGCTGGGTAGCATAGTCTTGGTTGCAGGCCTCTGGTTCTCATTACTTGGAACATTTCTTGCCATTCCCTTCTGGCTTGGAGTGTTTCCATTGAGAAGTCAGCTGCTAACCTTATTGGGGTTCCCTTGTATGTTACTTCCTGTTTCTGGCTCGCTGCCTTTAAGATTCTCTCTTTGTCTTGGAATTTTGCCATTTTAATGATGATGTGTCTTGAAGTGGACCTGTTAGGGTTCCTTATGAATGGGACTCTCTGTATTTCCTGGATTTGTGTGGCTTTTTCTCTCATCAGATTAGGGAAGTTTTCCATCATTACTTTTTCAAAGGTTTTCCATCCCTTGCTGCTCTTCCTCTCCTTCTGGTATCCCTATTATATGAATATTGTTACGTTTCATGTTGTCCTGCATTTCCCTTAATACCTCTTCATTCTTTCTGAGCCTCTTTTCCTGTTCTTGCTCTTTTTGGGTGCTTTTTTCAACCTTGTCCTCCAGCTCACTGATCCGATCCTCTGCCTCATCGAGCCTGCTTTTGATTCCTTCTATTGTATTCTTTAGTTCAGATATTGTATTTTTCATTTCCTCTTGGCCCTTGTGAATAGTTTCTATTTCCTTTTTCATGTTGACATAGTTTTCAGTGAGTTCATTATAGTTTCCCTGTAGTTTCTGGTAGTTTTCTGTGAGTTCATCAAGCTTCTCGAGTTTCTTGAGCTTCCTGATAACATATGCTTTGAACTCAATATGTGATAGTTGGCTTGCCTCTGTTTCATTTATCATTCTTCCTGGGGCTTCCTCCTTTCCTTTCATTTGGGGATTGTTTCTTTGTCTTCCCATTGTTTGTGGGATTCTTCTTGATAGCCTCTGATTCTTAAATTGATCTGTCAAGTTCTCTGGAACAGCAAAGTTAATTTTGTGTCACTGTCTCTGCTTTTTTGGGCTGACTTTTATCTGGGTCCCACTCTATTCTCTTCACAATTCCAGGTTTTAATGTCTCACCTGTGGATAAAGAAGAGAGGGGAAGGGAGAAAAAGAAGGAAAAGAAAGCAAAAGAAAAGGAAAAAGAAAGATAAAGAAAAAATAACACTCAAATAACATAAAATAAAATATAATAAAAATGTGAGATAAAAAGAAGAGAAAACTAGGAATACCATATGAAGGGAAGGTAGGAGTTAAAAAATATAGAAGGACAGATAGGAAGAAGGGTGGGGAAAAACAAACAAAGAAAAAAGAGAAAACAAAAGCAAGAAGAAAAAAAAGAAAAAAATAGACTTCTGTTGGCTGGCTTCAACAGCGTCTGGTCAGGGCTGCGACAGGCTGGGAAGATATCAGACTTCCCCTGCTTTCTTCCTGGGCTGCACTCTTAGCTGCCGTCCTGCCTCCAGCCTAGTTGCTAGGAGTTCGCAGCACCTCCTCTGGGCTGCCTGATCCCCACCCTGAGTCAGAGTTTGTGAGGTCTGTTTCTCCCTTCAGTGGGGTTTGATGTTTTTCTCCCACGGAGGGAGTCTGCACCGCAGGTCTCCAATCACAGTGGCTGGGTTGTGTCTCAGGCCCTCTCAGTATGAGCTCTGCGCCCCTGTATTTGTTGACTGCTTTTGTCCCTGGATTCGGGGCTTGCAAGCCGCAGGCCTGGGTGCCCTGTTGGGCACCACCCCCAGCCGCCCCTGACTGGCTTCGCCGGGTGCATGCCTGGTACCGGAGTTCTGGACCTGGGTCTCCCGTTCAGTTCAATCTTGAATTCCTCCCGCTGGGATTGCCGGCCTCTGCAGACCAGTCCCCATGTACACACCGACCTCCGGACTGCTGGGGACCAAGGCTCTCCCAACAGACGCGCGTGCCTGCTTTGGCAACTCTCAAACCCCAATCCAGCTCCATCCCACGGATCCTGGAACAAACCAGGAAGCTGCTGCGACTGGATCCCAAGACCTCCCGGTTCCCCGCGAGTCAATTCTTTACAAATTTTAGATATGATCCCCTTATCAGATGTATCAGCAAATCTGTTCTCTCACTTTATGGGTTGTCTTTTTATTTTGTTGATGATTTCCTTTGCTGTGCAAAAACTTTTTAGTTTGGTATAGTCACCTTTGTTTATTTTTTCTTTTGTTTCTCTTGCCTGGAAAGATATATCCAATAAAGAATTGCTACAAGTAATGTCTGAGATTTTGCTGCCTATGTTTTCTTCTATGGTTTTTTATGGTTTCAGGTCTCACATTTAAGTCTTTGGTCCATTTTGAATTTAGTCTTGTAAGAAGGTGATCTAGTTTCATTTTTATGCACATATCTGTCCAATTTTCCCAACACCATTTATTGTATAAACTATCTTTAGCCCATTGTATTTGCTTGCTCCTTCTGTTGAATATTAATTGACTATAAAGGTGTGGGTTTCTTTCTGGCCTCTCTATTCTGTTCCATTGATCTGTGTGTCTGTTTTTATGCCAGTACATTGCTGTTTTGATGACTATGGCCTTATAATATAGTTTCATACTAGGTAGTGTGATTCTTCTAACTTCTTCCTCAACATTGCTGTTGCAAGTTGGGCCCTTTTGTGGTTCCATATAAATTTTTGAAATATTTGTTCTAGTTCTGTGAAATACATAATTGGAATCTTGATATTGGATTTGCACTGAATCTATAGTTTGCTTTGGGTAGTATGGACATTTTAATGATGTTAATTCTTTTTATCCATAAATATGGTATGTGTTTGCACTTACTTGTATCTTCTTCTGTTTCTTTCTTTAGTGTCTTATAATTTTCCAAGTACAGATCTTTTACATCCTTGGTTAGGTTTATTCCTACGTGTTTTATTCTTTTGATAACAATTGTGAATGGGACCATTTTCTCAATTTCCATTTCTGTTAGTTCATTATTGGCATATAAAAATGCAACTGATTTCTGGATATTATTTTGTACCCTGATGCTTTGCTGGATTCATTGATCAGTTCTAGTAGTTTCTTGGTGGAATCTTTGGTGCTCTGTATGTACTGTACCATGTCACCTGCAAATAATGACAGATTTACTTCTTCCCTTCCAAAATGGATACCATTGTTTCTTCTTCTTGTCTGATTGCTATGGCTAGGACTTCCAGTACTATATTGAGTGAGAGAGGTGAAAGTGAATATTCCTGTCTTGTTTCTGATTTTAGTGGGAATGCTTGTAGTTTTTGCCCATCGAGTATGATGCTGGCAGTGAGTTTGTTATATATGGCCTTTATTATGTTTAGGTATTTTCCCTCTATTCCCACTTTGCTGACAGCTTTTTATCATAAATCATGCTGGACTTTATCAAATGCTTTTTCTGCATCTATTGATATGACCATGTCATTTTTATCCTTCATTTTGTTTATGTGGTGAATCACATGTATTGATCTGTGAATGTTGCACCAACCTTGCAAACCTGGAATAAATCTCACTTGATCAGGCTGTATGATCTTTTTGATACATTGCTGTATTCAGTTTGCTAATATTTTGTTGAGGATGTTAGCATCAATGTTCATCAGGGATATTGGCCTATAATTTTCTTACTTTGTAGTATCTTTATCTGGTTTTGGATTTAGGATAATGTTGGCCTCATAAAATTAGTTTGGGAGCCTTCCTTCCTCTTGAATTTTATGAAGTAGTTTGAGAGGGAGAAGTATTAGTTTTTCTCAAAATGTTTGGTAAAATTCACCTGTGAAGCCATCTGGTCCAGGGCTTTTGTTTGTTGGGATTTGATTGATTACCATTTCAAATTCACTAGATATAATCTGTCTCTTCAGATTCTCTGATGCTTCCTGATTTAGTTTTGGAAAGTTGTATGTTTCTAGGAATTTATCCATTTCATCCAGGTTGTCCAGTTTGTTGGCATATAGTTGTTCATAATATTTTCTCAAATCCTTTGTATTCCTTTGGTGTCAGTTGTTATTTCTCCTCTTTCATTTCTGATTTTATTTATTTGGGTCCTCTTTTTTTCTTGATAAATCTGGTTAAAGTTTTGTCAATATTGTTTATGTTTTCAAAGGACCACTCTTGGATTCATTGATCTTTTGTATCTTTTTTATAGACTATTTTGTTTATCATTTAATTCTGCTGACATTTATTATATACTTTCTTCTACTCCATTTTGGGCTTTTTTGTTCTTTTTCAAGTTTTTTAAAGTATAAAGTTAGATTGTTTATTTGAGCTTTTTCTTGTTTTTTGAGATAGCCTTATAACGGTATGAAGTTCCCTCTTAGAATTGCTTTCCCAGTGTCCCACAGATTTTGGATTGTTGTGTTGTCATTTTCATTGTTTCGAGATATCTTTTGGTTACTTCCTTGATCTTGTTGTTGACCTATTCATTGTTTAATAACATGTTATTTGGCTTTCATGTCTTTGAGTGTTTTTTAGTGTTCTTCTTGTGATTGATTTCTACTTTCATAGCATTGTGGTCAGAGAAGATGTTTGATATGATTTCAATCTTCTTCAACTTTATTGAGACTTGTTTTGTGTCCTAATGTGTGGTCTATCCTAGAAAATGTTCCATGTGCACTTGGAAAGAACATACAGGGTCTGGCACAAGTAACGTCCCTTTTTATTACAAAATCTTTTATTATAAAATCATAAGAATGTAATTCTGTAACATAACAATACCATACTCAAGCCCACCAAATGACATTTTAGGTGAAGTGTTCAAATTAAAACTATAAATCATTACAACCATATTACTACCCTAGCAACCACACTCAAGCAGGCCTTACTTCTGCTGGACCCTGTATATTCTGCTGCCTTGGGGTGAAATGCTGTAAAGATATCAATTAAATCCATTTGATCTAGTGTGTGTTTTAAGGCCATTGTCTCCTTGTTGACTTTGTTTCTGGAAGTTCTATTCACTGAAGTCAATGGGATGTTAAAATCCCCAGCTATGACTGTATTTCTGTCTATCTACCACTTTATGTCCATCAAGATTTGCTTTACATATTTAGGTGCTCTTATGTTGGGTATGTAGATGTTTACTAGGGTTATCCTCTTGTTGGATTGCTCCCTTTATTATTATGTAGTATCCTTCTTTGTCTCTTACTGTAGCCTTTCTTTAGAGTCTATTTTGTCAATTATAAGTATTGATATCCCAATTCTTTTCTTTTCACTTGCATGAAATATCTTTTTCTATCCCTTTACTTTTAGTCTGTGTGTATCTTTTGATCTGAGATATGTCTTTTGGAGGCAGCATATATATATATACACACACACACACATATATATGGGTGTTGTTTTCTTATTCATCCAGCTACCCTATGACTTTTGGTTGGAACATTTAAGCCATTTACACTTAAGCAGATTATTGATAGATATGTGTTTAGAGCCATTTTATTGTTAGACTATTTTCCTCTGTTTCTTTCCTTTCTCATTTTCTTCTTTTCCTTAAAGCAAGTCCTTTAACATTTGTTGCAATATTGGTTTGGTGATTAACAAACTCCTTTAGCTTTTACTTGTCTGGGAAGCTCCTTATTTCTACTTCAATTTTATCTTTTTTTTGAATTTTTTAAAATTGATTATGCTATTACAGTTGTCCCATTTTTCCCCCTTTCTTCCCCTCCGCCCTCATACCCCCCCATTCCTCGCCCTTTAGTTTTTGTCCATAGGTCACACACATAAGTTCTTTGGCTTCTACACTTCCTATACTATTCTTAATCTCCCCCTGTCTGTTTTCCACCTACCATTTATGCTACTTATTCTCTGCCCCTTCCCCCCTCCCCTTACCTGTTGATATCCCTCCATATCTTATATAAATCCCTTTAACATTTCATACAATAAAGGCTGGGTGATGATGAACTCCTTGAACTTGACTTTATCTGAGAAGCACTTTAACTGCCCTTCCATTCTAAATGATAGCTTTGCTGGATAAAGTATTCTTGGATGTAGGTCCTTGCCTTTCATGATGTGGAATACTTCTCTCCAGCCCCTTCTTGCCTATAAGGTCTCTTTTGAGAAATCAGCTGATAGTCTTATGGGAATTCCTTTGTAGGTAACTATCTCCTTTTCTCTTGCTGCTTCTAAGATTCTCTCCTTATTTTTAATCTTGGGTAATGTAATGATGATGTGCCCTGGTGTGTTCCTCTTTGGGTCCAACTTCTTTGGGACTCTCTGAGCTTCCTGGACTTCCTGGAAGTCTATTTCCTTCACCAGCTTGGGGAAGTTCTCCTTCATTATTTGTTCAAATAAGTTTTCAATTTGTTGCTCTTCCTCTTCTCCTTCTGGCACCCCTATGACACGGATGTTGGAACGTTTAAGGATATCCTGGAGGTTCCTGAGCCCCTCCTCAGTTTTTTGAATTCTTGTTTCTTCATTCTTTTCTGGTTGGATGTTTTTTTCTTTCTGTTGGTCCACTCCATTGATTTGAGTCCCAGTTTCCTTCTCATCCCTATTGGTTCCCTGCAGATTTCTCCTCATTTCCTTTATATCATCCTTCATTTGTTCAAGTAATTGTGATAGTTTTTCGTTGAATTCTGTGAGCATCTTAATTACTAGTGCTTTGAACTTTGCATCTGATAGGTTGTCTATCTCTTGGTCGCTTAGTTGTGTTTTTTCTGCAACTTTGATCTGTTCATTCATTTTGGCCATTTTTTTTCCTCAGTGCACCTGTCACTTTAAGGGGCGGAGCTTTACGAGTTCACCAGGGCAGGGAAACACCGTGTTGTGATGCAGCCTGTGGGGGCGGGTCCTGCGAGAACAATGGCGCTTGCTCTGCTGGCCACACTCACACCGATAGGCTCAAGCATGCCAGGCCCCTCTGTGCTGGCTGCGGGGTCAGTGGACAAGCCTGCACAGCTCCAAGTCCCCAGGGGTCTCCCCAATGAACTCTCTTGTGAGGCCGGGAGTTCCTCCTGCTGCTGCCTGAACCCCCACAGGTGTATTCAATCGGTGGTTTGAGGTTTTATTTCCCTGCGTTGGTGGGATTCACGGTCTGCTCTGCTCCCTGTTTTTCCTCTCAGTTTATCTGCACATGAATGATGAGCCGCTGGGTCCACCAATCTCGGCCCCGCTGTGTCCGGGTGGGCTGGGTGCTCACCACCGCGGGTCCCTCCTAGCAGCTGCAGCATTGCTGGTACCACTCCGTAAACCGCGGTTGCCCTGTGTTCCCCTCTGGGCTTGCTGCGCCTTCGTTGCCCCGTTCTCCGCACTCTCTCTTTGCCCGGCTCTGCCCCGCTTACCAGTCTGGATAAATGTGTCTTCTTTAACTCCTTGGTTGTTGGACTTCCTCTCAGTTTGATTTTCTGTCAGATCTGGCTGTTTTTGTTTAATTAAATTGTGGATATTTCCTCATTTGGTTGTGCGAGGAGGCATGGCGTGCCCACCTATGCCGCCATCTTGCCGGATCTACTTCAATTTTAAATTATAGCCTTGGTTGTATGTTCTTGCTTTTCATTATCTAGAATATTTCATGCCACTCCCTTAAAGCCTAAAATATTTCTGTTGAAAAATCAGATGACATTCTAGTTGGTGCTCTCTTGTAGGTAACTACCTGCTTTTCTCTTGTGGCTTTTAGGATTCTCTCTCCTTGTCTTTAAGCCTTGCCATTGTGATCTGTCTCATTTTAGGCCTCTTTGAGTCCTACTTGTTTGGGATTCTCTGAGCTTCCTGGATTTATGTGTCTTTTTCCTTTACCAGATTAGGGGAGTTTTCAGTCATTATTTCTTCAAATAGGTTCTTGATCCTTGCTTAATCTCTTCTCCTGGTATTCCCATATTATTATGCTTCATGTTGTCCAAAATGTTTCTTAAGCTCTCCTAATTTAAAAAAAAATTATTTTCTTTTTGCTATTCTGCCTTCCTGATTTTTTCTACCTTGTCTTACAAATCACTAATTTGACCTCCTCCATCTAAGCTACTGTTTATTCCTTCCAGTGTATTATTTATTGCAGATGTTGCATTCTTTATTTCTGACTGATCCTTTCTTACGATTTCTATGACTTTTTTTTTTTTAGATTTTATTTATTTTTAGAGAGAGAGGAAGGGAAGGAGAAAGAGAGGGAGAGAAACAACAATGTATGGTTGCCTCTCACATGGCCCTCACTGGGGACCTGGCCTGCAACCCATGCATGTGCCCTGACTGGGAATCAAACCGGGACCCTTTGGTTCCCAGCCCGCGCTCAATCCACTGAGCTACACCAGCCAGGGCTCTATGACCTTTTTCATGTGTTGAGTATCCTTAAAATCATTACCCTAAACTCTCTGTTAAATTGCTTGCCTCCATTTCATCTAGCTCTTCTTCTGGAGAATTCTCTTGTTCTTTCATTTGGGGTCTGTTTCTTTGTCTTCTCATTTTGACTGCTTCTTTGCATTTTCTGCCTTAGTTGTTAAGCTAATCAAGCTGTAATTAGCATAAGGGTGGAGCAGATTAATTCCTGTGGACAAGGCTCTTGCTTCCCTTCAGGCTGGTGCCACTTGGAGGGGAGTGCTCTGCCTGAGAAAGATGGCCTCTGCAGTATGGGGTGTGGGGTGGGGGGAGTCAGCACAGGGATCCATGAGGCTTTTCCTTCCGTTCTCTTCCCAGAACCACCAACCCCAGACTTTCTTCAAGCGTCTGTAGTCCACTCTGCTTTCCCTCTGCTGGAATCCAGGGTAAGTGGCTGCAAATGAAATTTTGTTTGTTAGCCCTCTAAGAGGCTCTCTGCAGCTCCAGCCATCTCCTCCTGGGGCACTGATGCTGCTTTTTACGGCTTGATGTTATCTGAGTTTCTTTCTATCTCTGGTGCTGTAGGCTAGGGAGCCTGGCTTGGGGTTTAGACTCCACACTTTTCAGATGGAATCCCCCACTGCTGAAATATCTCTCCAGAACTTCAGCTGCCCCTATGGGAGCCCACCCTGCCTTCTCATGCCTTCTCCACATTCTCTACCAATCTTGTTCTGGTGAAGTGGTTTCTTCTCCTTGATTATAAGGCTTCTCTCCAGGTAGTGTTTAGTTGGTTATTCAGGATGATTTCTCTACAATTTAATTGTAATTCTAAATTTGTCCTGGGAAGAGGTTAGTGTAGCTTCCACTTACACCTCTGCCATCTTGGATCCACATTTGTGCATGTTTGGATGTAGTTATTGTCAGTGGAAAGGCAATGACATTAAACATAAACAAGATTTGGAAGGAGCCCCAGTGTCCATCAGTAGATGAGTGGATAAAACAGCTATGGGGTATTTACATAACGGAATACTATTTGGCCATAAAAAAAGAAGAAAATTTTACCCTTTTTTACTGCATGAATAGACCTGGAGACCATTATGCTAAGTGAAATAAGCCAGTCAGAGAAAGACAAGTATCATATAATTCCACTCATATGTGGAATCTAATGGACAAACAACTAACCAGCAACATAGAGACAGACTCATAGATAGAGAGCAGGCTGTCAGCTCTCGGGGGAGGTCAGGGTGGAGGGACTGAGTGAAAAAGAAAAAGGACTTGTGGACATGGACAACAGAGTGGTGATTGTAGGGGGAACAGGGTTGGGTGGACGTGGAATGTGGGGGAGCTTGGTCCAGCAAAGCTCTCCTGGCCGCCAAGGATGAGAATAAGTCTACCAAGACATGATCTGCTTGGGGAGAAAAGGTTTACCAGTCTCTCAGAGGGTAAAGGCCTTGAGCCTCTTTCTCAATGGACTTTTATTGGGTTTAGTTTTCATAGGAATACAAGTCGTATATGTAAAGCTCATCAGTCATTGTCAGGCAGTAATGATCAAGGAATAGATAGCATTCAAAGAACTATGAGGGTTTATTCTGAGTCAGATAGATAGAGTGATGTCAAAGGGCCATAGAACTTTGGGAAACAAACTCATTTTATGCTGAGACCCTTTTCATTTAAATTGAGGGTATTCTTAGCAAAGCAGTTTTCACAGGATTTTATGCACTCTTTCTTAGGCCTGATCGCCCCAGGGAACTGCCCTTTCCAGCACAGGGCTGCACCACTCTCCAGCATTGTTTTAGGTCTGAATCTGGTGGGGGATGAGGGCAGCCAAGAGATTAGGAGACTTTTTATGGATAGAATGAGGACTCAGGCTATGACATGAGGTGTGAGGGTCCATCACTGCTTTTCTATAGTTCCCTAAGTCCTTCTCTGATAGATCCTTCGTTCCTTCCTTGAGAAATCTTACCTGTCATTGACTATCCAGCCATCATCCATGGGCCAAGCAGTGTGAAGTAAAGGGGGTGGAAGTTTTTAAGTTTTGTCTCTTTAGTGGCTTATGGTCACAAGCTGTTTTTACTCAGCCTTAGCCACTGGGGGGTTACAGCTTCTGAAACCAGGCAGGGTGGTTCCCAACAGTGGAAGAGGATTATAAGGGGAATAAATGATAATGGAAAAATATAATAAAAATAAACTATTAAAAATTAAAAAATAAGCCCAGGCTGGTGTAGCTCAGTGGATTGAGTGTGGGCCTGTGAACCACAGGGTCCCCGGTTCGATTGCCTGGGTTTCGGGTCAGGTCCCCAGCAGGGAGCATGTGAGAGGCAACCACAAAATGATATTTCTCTCCCTCTCTTTCTCTCTCCCTTCCTCTCTCTTTAAAAATAAATAAATAAAATCTTTAAAAAAATAAAAAATAAGCTCATATATGATAAAAATCTTTTTTTAACTATATTTTATTGATTATGCTGTTACAGTTGCCCCATTTCCCCCCTTCTTTCCCCCTCCCCCTTACCCCCCTTTCCCCTCCCTTTAGTTTTGTCCATAGGTCATACACATAAGTCCTTCTGCTCCTGTACTTCCTATACTGTTCTAACCTCCCCTTGTCTGTTGTCTACCTCCCATTTATGCTACTTGTTCTGTGCCCCATTCCCACCCTCTCCCCCTACCACTCCCCTGTTGATATTC
>PVJI01033509.1:0-11206 GCA_004026765.1 Micronycteris hirsuta
AATGGCAGAATAATAAACTATGTGTATTTATGCATTTCTGGAAAAAATTGACTTAGTTCTAGGGAACATTTTATTAAACTTTTTGCATATTATCTCATCAATATTTGTATTTAAATATTAATGTTATATAGGTTATATTCCAAATTAGATCTTGAAATAAGGCAATTTGGTTTGAGGGCAAATATTTTATGTAACTAGTTGGGAAAGACTGCTTCCTTTTTTGTTCTCTGATGTCACTCTCTTTCACACACGTTTGATTTTCATCAGCGATAGTGGGGGATTCTAAAGAGCTAGAGGGCTCAAGAGTATTCACCAAGTAGAGAACACGATGTACCTAAGATTTTAAGGCTTCCTTTTCATACTGCTTTGAAAGCTAGATTTGACCAGATATATAAACTAATTCTTGTAAAGACTGATCAAAGTTATTACTTATATATCAAAATAAAATAGTGAAGGTATACTATGGAACAATTTAAACTTTTTAAGCTAAATTTTATTTGTTGTTTTTTCTTTTAGTGAAAGCATTTAAATGTATTTTGATGGGGGTCATAAACTTAGATCCTAGAGGGGTAAGTAATGTAAACCAGCAAAGTTAAGAAGTTAAAAGTACTATGAGTCCTAAAAGCAGCAGACTGAAATCAGTGCTTCTAGCATGTGCCATCTAAAGAAGGAGGTTTTACCCACTTCTACTGAGTTCTTGCAATGTGTGAAAAATGGTCCTGCGGTTGCCAGATTGTGACTTTTTTTTCAAGAGAAGCCAGATATCCAAAATTTGTGTGAAAGACCCCAATTTTTAATCATAGATAAACTTAACTTACAAGACAAAAATAACGCTTTTGTAGAGAATATTTACGTTTACGGCATCAGCCTATGACTTTGGTCTAAATGTTAACTTTTGTTTAATGAAGTGTTAACTTCTCTGCTAAATTCATGGTTATGTTTTTGTAGCCAGAGTTTTAGTTTGCTACCCCTTACCCTTAACTAACAAAAGGACACATAGAATGGGGGTGGGGTGACAAAATAAGAATATTGTGGAATACTTTCCAAATATTTTAGCACACAGCTAGTCAACCTTAAAATTGTAATGTCAACTTAAATTGCTTTGGTAGTAGTCAATCAATTCTTTTTTGTCTTTCACGCATTTCAGAAGGTCAAATGGAAAATTTTATTTTTTGTTCATAAAAACACTCAATCTTACCTATTGGAATAATATAGGAATATTAGTAATTTAAGACATAAAGGAAAGCAGGATATACAACTAATAAGTCAATTGATTTCATTTGTGAAGGATAATTTAGATGGGATATATCTAAAGCACTTCATTTAAATAGTTGATTGTATATTTAAAATAGTGTCATAATTTTAGTATTCTAATTTTCTTTCATAAAAGTTTAGCTAATGATACCATACCACTAAATGCATCTACTTTAATAATAATTCTCTTGTACATAAAGTTTTTATACAAAAATGTTCCCCAAATTATCTAAATTATTATAAAGTCTATGGTTTGCCAGACCTATAACAACTAGGAGTCTTAATATTCATTATGGTATATAAAGAAATAATTGAGATAAAGTTGATAATATTTCTTTGAGTTAGTATTAAATAGCTTTTAAAGAGTTCTATAAATGCCAATTGTATGATATGGATCACAAGATTCGAAATATGAATTATTTAGTATTTGCTCATATGAAACTAACAATTTAATTGGTTATCTTCAGTGTACACTATGTCAATCACAGTTTTTATAATCTAGTTTTCTTGCTCTAGTTTGTCAAATGAAACAACCTTGTATATTTCTGACTAAAATTGATTATTTTATAATGACCAATCATAACTTGATTTTCTTTAGAGAATCTCCTTATTTCTTGGTTCAGGCAAAAGATACAAAGAGCTATTGACTAGAAAATGAGTTGAGCTCCAAACTTGTAATGGAACAAGGGAGAATTTAAAGGAAAATATTGACAGAAAGAGGTGTTAGAAAATTCACACTTCTGTTGCTCTCTTGTACCAGTGGTTTCCCAAAGAGGGCCTGGATGAAATAGATAAGAAATTTGTGGAAGAGAAAAATAAGCGTGACCTACATAAATTGATGAATTTACAGCTCTGCAGAAGTGATAATGCTATCTTCCAGATTGGGTTATTTTGGGAAAAAGAATAGCAGTACAAATATTTTAATTTGAGCTTCTTTTAGTTCTCATAGCTAACTAGTGGCACATGTTAAATGATATAAAGAAATGCCTTTGGCTGACAAACTTTAAATACCTAAAATTTTAATATAACAGCATTGCCCTGATAAAAATCAACACAACTTATCAATGTCTTCCTAGTTAGGATTGTACAGTGCACCTGCCCAGGAATGGTCCATATGCACGAAACTATGTTAGATAAATACTGGAAGGGGGTCTATACATCCACATGGAAGTAACTTGCTAATTTGTTAACACCAAGAAGTTTTTTTTCATCAATTATGGAAAAGTATATACACTTTTCAAATACCCAGAAGCTGTGGACTTGGGTGTGTGGATTTGAGAGAAAAATGTCCATATTTTTGCCATGTAGATGTGAAATTAAAGATGAGTTAGACAATTTCTCATAATAATAGCTTTATTGAATATACAGTTAAATTCATGCTTTTGAAGTGTATAACTCAGTGATATTCAAAGTTGTACAACCACCACTACTATTTAATTTTGAAATATTTTATCACCTTAAAAAAGAACTCTTGTATTCATTAAGTTACTCACAGGTCCTCCCCCAGGTCTCAGCAACCATCTATTTTCCGTTTCGGCAGATTTGCCTGTTCCGATAATTTTATATAAATGGGATTATTCAATACGTGTTCACTTCTGTCTGGCTTTTTTCATTTATCATGTTTTCAAAGTTTATCTGTGCTATAGCACTTATCAGTGTTGTATTTCTGTATGACTGAATAGTATTGCATTTGTGAGTATACCATTAGTTTAGCAATTTACCCGTTGATACACATTCTGGTTGTTTCTTCCTTTTGGCTGTTATGAATAATGTTGCTATGAACATTCACGTACCAGTTTCTGTGTGGACATGTTTTCAGATGTCTTGGGTCATCTAGGAATGGAATTTGTTGGGTCATGAAGTTACTCTTTGTTCAACATTTTAAATACCTGCCATGCTATTTCCTAAACTGGCCACACCATTTTACATTTATAACACTGTATGAGTGTTCTAGTTTTTTCACATCTTTGCCGACACTGGGTATTGTCTATCTTCTGTATATTAGCCATCTTAGTGAGTGTGAAGTTGTATCTCATTGTGTTTCTTTTTGCATCTCCCAAGTGACTAATGATACTGGACATTTTTTTAATGTGCTCATTGGTCATTTATATGTCTTCTTTGGACAAATGTCTCTGCAAGTCCTTTTCCTATCTTTTAATTGGATTGTCTTTTTATTGTTGAATTGTAAGAGTTCTTTATATTTTATGAATAAAAGTCCCTTACCAAGCATATTAATTTTTTTCCATTTCGTAGTTTATTTCACTTACTTGAATATGTCCTTCGAAGTGCAAAAGTTTTTGCCTCTTTTGAAATATTGATGATTCAATATCTTTAATACTCTCTGAGATGCAAGTGCAAAGCACTAATTTAATTTTGAAAGGACTACATCTAACAATACTCAGAGTGGGGGGAGGGATGAAGTTAACTAACTAGCACAGTGCCTTGCATGTAGTAAGCACTGTGACATTTGTTACATTGAAATGGCTTAAGTTGAGAATCAAAGTATATTTTAAGACTGGATAGAACTTAAAGCCATTAGAAGCTTTGAGCAATTCCTTTTTGTTAGTTTCTATTAATTGACCTTGTTTTATCACAACAAGCACCCCCAGATTTTTAAAATCTTTGATATGTTTGGTCATATTGATGCAATTTCAAAAATAGATTACAATAAGCTAGACTTTTTTCCTGCATATTTTTACTTGAAATATCAGCATATGTGAAGGATTGAAACATACTCTGTCATATAATGAACCCCCCCTCATGTTTGTAGTGGATATAGGTCTAAATTGATCTACTTAAAGTTTTCAACATATTTAAAAAGAAGAGCTATTTAAGGTAGGTAAATTCTGTATACACCTCTCTGTTTGAAACTTCAAACTTTATGACTAGGCAGTTTAAACTAGACAAAACTTACAAGTTACAGTAATATTCCTGGAGCAGCTCTGGTCTTCAAATTGACCTCATTTTACCCCTCATAAATGAGATTCTCACTATTGTGGAGAATCCTTAACTTAATGCTGGAATATTGACCTTGTTTTGTTCTTAAGAAGGAGAAAGTGCCCAACAAACCTGATATCCTCAAGAACCTCTTCTTGAAGGTCCTGCAAAGGGAGGTAGAAAACCTGTTAGTGACCCTGGCTGGTGTGACTCAGTGGATTGAGTGCTGGTCTGTGAACCAAAGGGTCGCCAGTTTAATTCCCAGTCAGGGCACTTGCCTCGGTTGCGGGCCAGGTCCCCAGTTGGGGGTGCATGAGAGGCAACCACGCATTGATGTTTTTCTCACTCTCTGTCTCCCTCCCTCCCTTCCCCTCTCTCTAAAAATAAATAAATACATTCTTAAAAAAAAAAGAAAAAGATAATCCATTAATGCTCAGCGATGACTATGGAATGCTTTCACAGGTCATTGAACTACATTCTCCCAAGAAGAAAACTACTTTGGACATTGCTGCATTAAGTATGTACTTATTCAAGCCACCAGGGTGTAGTACAAGAATCAGTGTAAGAGTTGGAATTTTTAAAATAAATTCTAGTGGCTTGAAATAATACCCAAAACAAAGCACCATTTATTTAATTTAATAAAATAAATCTGTTCAATGTGCAGTTATTTAACCCTATTTTATACCCAGTCCTTTACGTAGTCAAAAGATCTCATCTCATCCTCACCTATCCTTCAATAATGTATTATTAAATCCATTTGCAGATGAAAAAATATGAGCCTATGAGAGGTTAAGTGACTTGTCCCAGAGCCAGTTTATGAGAATTCAACCTCTCCCTACCCATCCCCCCAGCAAAAGAGAAAAATACCTATGGACATGGACAACAGTGTGGTGACTGCCAGGGGAAGGCAGTGGGGGCAGGTGGGGGAGGGCATGGAGGGGAAAGTGGTGGTGGACAGAGACTTGACTTGGGGGGATGAACACGCAATACAGTGTACAGATGACGTGCTGTGGAATTGTGCAACTGCAACCTATAATTTTGTTAACCAGTGTCACCCCAATAAATTCAATAAAAAGAAAAAACCCAATTACTTTTTCTATTGCAACGTACTGTCTCCTGTTAAGGAAAGGAGTTAGTACGTTTGCAAAGGTACCTAAAAATATCCCAAATAAAAATGGAGGATCTAATTCAGGGTGTTTAGTGTTAACTCTTGGAAACATTGGTTCCACTCTAACTTGTTGCTCACTCTAAAAGTGTCTATGATAATTCTTGTAGTTTTAACTGCTTTACTAAGTAGACGGGGTTCGTTACTTTCATTATCTATCTTGCCCTTTTTTTGTGCTTAATGCCAATTATTTCTCATAGTCAAAGTTTCCATTTACTTCAGAGAAGTTCTAAAAGCCAAAGAGTTAAATGAGTAATAAGTAAATGTTAACACTTTCTCAATTTTTCACTCAGTAGTGTCTGTGATTTTCTTTTTTTTCCATTTCAAAGAGTTACTGTATTTTTTGGTAATGCAAACTTTTAAGATCTACTTTCTTCAGACCTTTTAAATATACAATAGAGTATTGTTAACTATAGTAATCATGCTGTATATTACATCTCCATGACTTCATTATCTTATAACTGGGAGTTTGGATCTTTTTACCCTCCTCTCCCATTTCACCCACCCTCTTCCTCTCAATTCTGGCAAGCATAAATCTGCTGTCTCTATCTGAGTTGTTTTGGAGTTTTGGTTTTTATTAGATTTTATGTTAAGGGAGATCATTCAGCATTTGTCTTTTCCATGAGACTTATTTCACTTAGCATAATGCCCTCAAGGTCCATCTATGTTACAATGGCAGGATTTGTTTCTTTTTCATGGCTGTGTAACAGTCGTGTGTATGTGTGTATAGTCATATTTTCATGATCTATTCATCCATTGATGGACACACAGGTTGTTTCCATGCTGGCTATTGTAAATAATGTTGCAGTGAGCAGGGGGGTGCAGATATCTTTTTGAGATAATGATTTCTTTTCCATCAGATAAATACCTAGAAGTGGAATTGCTAGATCATATGGTAGTTTTATTTTTTAACATTTTGAGGAACTTCTACACTGTTTTCTATAGTGGCTGCACCAGTTTACATCCCCTCCAATGTTGCCAAGGGTTCCCTCTTCTCCCTAACCTTGAACACTTATCTCTTCTCTTTTGATAATAGCTACTCTAACAGGTGTGAGGTGATATGGCATTGTGGTTTTGATTTGTAGTTTTCTGATGATTAGTGATGTTGGACAAATTTTCATGTACCCATTGGCCATTTGTATGATTTCTTTGGAAAAAAATGTCTATTTAGTTTTTCTGTCCATTATTTAATGGAATTGTTTTTTATTAAGATGTATGAGTTCTTTATATATTTTGATTCTATGTTTTACAAATATGTTTTCCCATTCCATAGATTGTCTTTTACTTTAGTTAATGGTTTCTTTTGCTATGCAGACAGTTTTTAGTTCGATGTAGTGCCACTTGTTTATTTTTGCTTTTGATGCCAAATAAACAAAAAATCACCAAGACTGGTGTCAAGGCGCTTCCCCCTATGTTTTCTTCTAGGAGTTTTATAGTTTCAGATTTTACATTCAAGCTTTTAATCCATTTTGAGTTGGTTTTTATGTGTTGTATGAGTAGAAGTCCAGTTTTATTTTGATTTTTTTTGAATGTGGCTATTCAGTTTTCCCAACACCATTTGTTGAACAGACTATCCTTTCCCCGTTTTACGTTCTTGGCTCAAAAGAATAAACATTATATGATGGCAGTATATATAGTGAGTGTGAATGATAGAGAAATAAAATTGGTTGTTGCATCAGCTATGACTTTATGTGGCCTCAACATACACACTCAAGAACTTTTTAATGTTTAAATAATTAAAAATGTGCTAATTTTAATCTATAAAAAGGAGGTTGTTTTCATGTCTATTTCTCCAAATATACATATTTATATGTATATTTACAAATATATATAAAATGGATTATGTACAATTTTTCAGGTATAATTACCATGTCAACATATTTGAACATGCAATAGTATGGAAAATACTGATATAAATATATATTTCAAATAAATATTCTGGATTTAAATTTAAAAAGTAACAAGAAGGATATTTTAAGTATAGTAAAATAAATAAAAAGTAACCTTTTACATAGGAATGATTACAAATGTACACTAGCAAAATGCAGCCTCATAGATGTGTGTTTTACTTTAAAAGATAGAAGTGGTAGGGTTTTTGTTTTTTTTTGTTTTTTTTTTTAGCAAAGAAGCTAGCACTTCTTTGCTAAACTGTTGATGGATTGCAAGATCACACACATTCAGGATAAAGAAATTAAGCTGAGTCTGTGATTAATTTGGTATCCAGTACAAGAGTTAATGGTTTACCACAATTGCTGGTGCTCTCTCAAATGACAAGGGATTAATAAGTGAAAATGAAGGCAGATTTATGCAGAACACTGAATGGGATGTATAAATCCTCATGAAACTACAGGAGTAGAAACACCATATAATGTATATACAAGGGCTGCCCAGAAGGTATACAGCCACGTAATGTGAAAAATAAAGACATTTATGGAAGAAGGTACAAGATACGAGAAACATTGTACATAGGACAATGACACCCCAGTCCCCTTCAAAAAGTAGGCATCTTAAGACCTCACACAGTTCTCCCCGTCGCCATGAGCTGCCTGTCATATTTTCCTGAATCTCATCACCATTCGGAAACCTCTTCCCTTTGAGAGGTGATTTTAGTTTTGGGAAAAGCCAAAAGTTGCAGGGCACCAAATATGGGCTGTAGGGGGGCTGAGTCGCATGAGTGATTTGATGTTTCACAAAAAAACTCTCCATGAGATATGATGTATGAGCAGGCGCATTGTTATGATGAAGCTGCCAATCACCAGGTGACCGTAGCTGCAGGCTTCTGAATCATCAGAATAGCTTCCATGGAAGAATGTTCAAGCTTAATGTGTAAAATTTGATGCAGATGGGTTGATCTACTCACTGAGTCATTTTAAATGCAACAGTGTCTACTGCCCCCACTGACTAGTACACTGAAGTCATCATTGTTCACGCATGTGCATTCCAGCCCACTCTCCTTGGCTGCCGGGTTATATTGATGTCATGCAAACCAGTTTTGTTTATTAACAATGGATGGACTTTTCCCGGACAGACCTCATATTTTGATTTACATCTTTCTTTTTATTAATATGGACATTTATAGCTATAAATTTCCCACTGAGCACTGCTTTCATTGTATCCCATAAGTTTCACATATGGGGTTTGTTTTCATTCTCTCTAAATATTTTTCAATCTCCCTTGTGATTTCTTCTTTGATCTATTGTTATTTAGAAGTGTGTTATTTAATTTCCAAATATTTGTGAATTTCCTAAATTTCCTTTGGTTTCTAATTTAATCCCTTTGTGTTCAGAGAACATATTTTGAATTATTTAAAAAATTTCCCATTTATTGAAGCTTTTTTTATGGCCTAATAAATAGTCTCCTTCATTCTCTTAGCCAAAAGTTTAGCATATTCTGTGGCCTCTTCATTGTTTTTCTTAGGATGCTGTTTCTTCAGAGCAATACTCTGACATTTGTGTTGCAGGCTGCATGGAGTAAGAACACACTGAATCTTAGTGCTTTGGTCCTAGGCTTTTCTTACCTTCTTTGTTTAGAGGCTTTCACACAGCATACTGGTGGATATCATCTTTGGAGGGATTGAAGAGTTTGTGAATTCTTCTAGCCCTTTTGGGCCCTAGGTAACAAGGCACAGTAGTGTCAGGGAGACCAGGAATATCTTTCTTTCCTTTGTTTACAATGATCAAGTTGAGAACACTGAGATTGACATCCACAATGCAACCCTGAACTGATTCGTGCTTTCTTTCTGCAGTCCCCCTAGGTCTGTAACAGGAATACACCTTACTCAGTAGCAGGTGGACATGGCTATGGGTCAAGACACCCTGCTTCATGGGGAAACCTTGATTGTTGTCCCCACCACTGATTTAAACCACATAACCCTTTCATTCTTCACCCAGAGTATCAGCAGCAACTTCCACGGCTATATTTGACTCATAAAAGCTACAAAATTTGCATTCATTGTTTACTTCAATGAATTTCTGGGATCCATTGGCTGGGAAACACAGGTTCAGCATCCTGAAGCAGCACACCACCTCTGAGGTGCAACAAAAAAGGAGGCCTCTCATATTTTCTTTTATTCTTTACACATAGTTTCTTTTAGTTCTTTGAACATATTTGTAATAGCTGATTTAAAGTCTTTGTCTATTAATTCCAACATCGGAGCTTCCTTAGGGACAGTTTCTATTAACTTCTCCTCTGTAGGGGGCATATTTCACTGTTTAATTTCATGTCTCATGATTTTTTGTTGAAAACTAGACATTTTAAATAATATATATGGTCACTCTAGAAATCAGACCCACCCCACAAGGATTTGTAGTTTTTCTGATTGTCTATACTCTTTGTCATGTGTAGCCACTAAAGTCTCAGTTTAATTTAGTGGTGGGCTGGATAGAGATTTTCTTATGTACTGAACAAGTAAGTCTCTCAGGTTTTGCCATGGGCTTTGTTGAGACACACCCTCAATGCTGCTGCAGTGTGCGCTACGCCTTAGTCTTCACTTCTAGATTGTGCAGAGCCATAGGTGAACGTTTAGGACCTTTTTAAGTGTTTCCTCTGCACACACTTACCCCTGACTACTGCCTTCCTAAGTACAGCCTGCAAACGTGTATAGCCTTCTAGGTTCCCAGGAGTATGTCAGAGCTTTTCCTTTGTCTATTATCAGTGCCTCAGGCAGCTCTGATGTGGAACAATGTCTCATAGTTTTAGACAAGTTGCCCTCATGAAAAGACGGTTCCCACTGAGTAAGTTCTGGGCTGGGTCAAATAAAGACAAGTCCTATATGTGGTGGTTTGTAGGGACCCCCCAAACATATCTACTAACAGCAATTCTCTGAGAATGGGATTTCTTGGGGAGCTTCAAATCCATTCTGCCCTACCAAGTGGCCGGTTTTCACAGTGGATCACAAGGCTGTTGATTTTCAAGAATATCTTAGAGGCGATAAGAATAGGTAGGAATAGGGCAAATTAAAACACCACAAAGCTCACTATTTTTTTTTCCTGTAAGATTCAACCAATTTTCTCAAATAAATTGTCCTTGGGTCGTTGCAAACCCCTGGTTAATTATCAGAGTTTTGAAATAGTTGATTTTGAGATTTTTAAAATTCTTCTAATGGGTTTTATGGAAACGCAGGTTTTTGGAGATACTGACTCCACCATTCTAAAAATGCTTTCTTTTGTAGACTTTTTAAAGTAAAAACCTATTAAGTTTTTTGAATTTTTTTCATAATGTAATATGTACTGAATTTAAAATATTGTGTGTGAGACCAGTTAGAAAACACAAAAATAGACCTAACCATGCACAGAAATTTAGTACATAGCAAAAGTATCATTTCTAATCTATGGAAAGTAATAAATTTTGAGACGATTATTATTAGGACAATTAGATAACTATAAGAAAATAAGCTTGCATTCTGAGATCACATTTTTCATCACAAATAAACTCTAGATGTGCTTCATATATAGAAGGATGAAAAATAAAATTATGAAAGTACTAGAGAAACATGGGATTCTTATTTTTTTGGTATTTTTTTTTGTCATTCAGAATGCCTTTTTAAGTATAACAAAACAAAACAAAACGACAAAAAAGAACTCATAAAAGATTTCTTTTTTTTTAAAATTATTTTATTGTTGTTCAATTACAGTTGTCCGCATTTACCCTCACCCCACCCCACCCCAGGCAAACCCACCTCCCTCCCTTGCTTCCCCCCTCCCCCTTGGTTTTGTCCATGTGTCCTTCATTGCAGTTCCTGAATACCCTTGTCCCCCTTCTCCCCTTCCCCTTCCCCTCTGGTTACTGCCAGAATGTTCTAAACTTCAATGTCTCTGGTTCTATTTTGTTTCTATGGTTGTATTTTGCTTG
>PVJI01033510.1:0-11213 GCA_004026765.1 Micronycteris hirsuta
AGAAAATGGAATTTGAGATGTCTTAAATGAAGACATTCCAGGCAGAATGAGAGGGGGAAATACTGGAGATATTAAGTTGGTTCATTAACTGGCCCACAGAATAAGTAACAGAACAACAGAAAATGCACTTGGAAAAGTCATATGAGGGAATCATACCTTGTTCACTGAAAGCAGGCTCCCTTGTCATACACTGTAAAGAACTAACTAATATTTCTGAGCAGATAAGCAGCATGGACATAACCATTCTTTCAAAATTTATGTCAGGACTGTGGGAACACCAGCAGTAGGACACAAAAGCACTTGAAAAAAGAAGATCCCAGAAGTGGGTAGGTAATCAGCTGGAAGTCACTGCAATAGTTGAGGCAAGGAGTAAAAGGTATAGCAGTGAAAACGGAAAAGGAAACTAAACAGCTGGTCAGGGAGGGACAGTCTAAGAAGACTTAGGCACTTATAATGTGCTATGCCATGCTAAACACTGATTTACCCAACCACCCGGTACTAGAGGTGAATTCACTAGGGCTAAAATATACCATGGCTGACCTGTTTCTCAGCAGTGAGAGAACTGACACATTTTTTTAAAACAACCCTGTGGTAGAGGACAGTCTTGGTGAAAAGCCTGTCTAATTTGGAAGATGTTTGTTTTATTTGTGAATAAAATTAGGTGTGTGGAGCACAGGCCACTCTCATCCCATCAGTCCTCTTATTCACATGTGGCATGAGGAAGGGGCAACGCTGGTGCACAGAGGCTTCATTATCCAGGCTTCACATTTTAGCGTAGGAGCAAGGGCTCCTCAGCTTGAAGGATCCTTGGAACTACCCAGGGGTGGCGACACACTGGTAAAAGGTGGAGGCCAGGAGCCCTCCTACACTGCCTTCTCTTCTGTGGCCTGGTTTCTTTTCACCTCTTTACAGGTTGTTGTGTGCTGAGACACTTTGATATGAAATTCCTTTAAAAATAATAGGCCCAATACTGGGCTACTTTAAATCTCTGCATGTCCATACCCCATTCCCTTCCAAAACACCGAAAGAAACAGCAGAGAACAACTGCTTTCAGCTATTGCCCTGGGCCTCCATGCTGGGGTTTGGAATTGGTTCAGCCACTATGTAAACCAATATGGAGTTTCCTCAAAATATTTTAAAAAGAGCCACCATATGACCCAGGTTGTATACTTTTGAGTATACAACCAAAATAAATGAAATCAGGAAAAAATCCTTTCCATATTTATTGTATCATTATTCACAATAGCCAAGATATGGACGCAACCTAAGTGCCCAACAATGAATGAATGGATAAAGATATGGTATATATGTAAAATGAAGTATCACTCAACTATGAGAAAGGAAATCTCCCCATTTGTGACAGAGATGGACCTTGCAGACATTACACTGAGATAAGTTAGAAAAAAAAAGACAAATACTACATGATATCACTTTCATGTAAACTCTAAAAAAGCCAAACTCATAAAAACAGAGGGTAAAATAGTGGTTACCAGGGGGTTGAAGGTAGATAAACAGGAGAGATGTTTATAAGGCTCCAAACTCACAATATAACTGTTAGACATCTCATGTAAAGTACAGTGAATACAGACAACAATATTGCATTATAACCATCAAACTTGCTAAGAGACTTAATTATTTCCACCAAAAAAAAAAGAAATCATAATTACTGGTGACATAGGTAGCAACAATAGCTAAAATTTTAATGATATTACAATATATAAATGAATCAAAACAACATGTACATCATAAATTTGCACAACGTTGTATGTTAAACATATTTCAATTAAAAAAATTGAAGAAACGGGACTAAATCTGTACTATCTCCAGAGATGTCTCTTTTAGAGTTTAAAAACTTAGTTATGTATAGTCAACCTTGTGGAACATATACTCAGCAGTCCTTCACACATGCTAGTCTCCCCAAATGCTTGCTTATCTCCACTAGTTCCTTTTTTCTTTGCATGCATTATATTAACAGTCAGTTATTCAACACAGATTGGGCACAAGCTATAAAGCAGGTACTATGCTAGAAGACAGAAATTCAGTGGTAAGCAAAATAGACAGTGCCTTAAAGTTCTTTTGGTGTTCTTTGGGGCTGAATCCTTAGCTGCATAGATGCCCTCCACTGTCTCCTGGGACTTCATGACTTCAAATTTCATCTATAGATAAAACCATCACCCATCACTTGCTTACTAGCTGAGCACTGTAACCATAAAACATCTCTACTTTCCCTGTTTTCTGAATACTCTAAGTTAAAAAAATAACTGCTTATGCTCTATCATTTTTATTAGACAAATTTTCAAACATACAGCAAAGTTTAAATAATTTTATAGGAAATACGTATGCACACATTGCTTAGACTCCATCATTACATTTTACTATACTTGCTCAACATACAGTCTAATTTATATTTGATGCATTTCAAAGTAAATCACAGATATCATTAACTAATGTTAGGCGAATGTGATAACCACTACACTACGGAAACTTCTCATTAACTAATGTTAAAGTTGTTGTTTAGGAGAGAGGCAAGATGGCAGAAGAGTGAACAGAAGCCACACTAACCTCCACCCAGGACCAATCTGGGATTACAACTAAATTGTGGAGAAATCACCCAGAACAAACAACTGAACAATAGTGAGACAGAAGCCTTATAACCTCTGACAGAGAGAAGAACCAACTTCGACAGAACCTATCTGGTAAGAAGTGTGGTGGAGATTCAAGAGGGTTGGCAGGCACCCACAGGCAGCAGCACCGGAGGGATAATTAAGCGGTCAGTTGGATCCTCCTGAGAAGAATGGGGTCTAAACCCTAAGCTGGGATCCCCAGTCTAGAGTACCAGAGCCCAAAAAGTACACAGATGACAACCAGCAGCCAAAAGTAGCAGGGTTACTCTCTTCCAGAGACGGACAGCTAAAGGCGCAAAGAGCTGTTTAAAGGGCCAACACACAAATTTTCATTTGTAGCCACTCTCCTGGGGCTCCAGCAAAGGCAAGGGCCGAGTGAACTAGAGACGTCTGAGGAGAGACTGAGGATGGAAGTTTTGGGGAGAGAACCGAGAGAACTGATGCCGGGATCCCGGTGCTGAGTCATCCCCCACACAGCAGCAGCCATCCTGCACTGGCAGGCCATTCCCCTCCAGGCAGCAGCAGCCCGAGAGGAAACAACAGCCTGGACCCCAGGAGGGATTCTGCCAGACCCTGTGGTGCTTAAGCCTGACTGCTGAGTACACAGCGACTAGATTAACACAGCCACAGACAGCAGATCCCTGGCAAAGTGGAAGGAGGTTTTGGAGAGAGAACAGAGAGAGCAGAGAGCGGCCGCTGGGATCCTGGTGCTGAGTCATCAGTACTACATCAGCCATCCTGCTCAAACAGACCACTCCCCTCCGAGCGGCAGCACCTTGAGGGAAGACAATAGTCCCAACCACAGGAGGGATTATGCTAGGGGCATAAGCCTCACTGCTAAGTGTAGAGTGACTACATTAACAACTGAAGGAGACAGCCAGGGAAAGCAGATCTCAGAGCAGGCTGTCTAAGGTCAGACCAGGTCAACATCTGACATCACCAGAGGCAGATCCAGAAAGAAAAAACAGTTGTAAATACTAGAGGCTACCAAGATGAAATCCACCATGGTCTTCTCCATGATAAGCAATATTTTCTTTCCTACATAGCTTTTTAACATTCATTTCGTATCCAGCATGTTTGTGCATATTAAGTCACTAGAATTTATACTATAATTTATTTATCTCCTTTCTTATAATAGTCTTAATCTCTTTACACCCTTATGAATACTGGCTCATTTGCTGTTGATAGTGGGATACCAGGGGGAGATATTTTTGCAGGTGTGGATTTGTTCCTTGGGCTTTGTGGTTTTGTTTTGGCAGCACCTGCACAACAGCACACAAGACGTGGGGGGCGGAGTGACCCTCAGTGACCCCGAGCTGGAGGGAAGGACCCAACAACAATGAAAACCCAATTACATCCAGAAAGCGAACATGAATGACATAAAGGGCATCCCAGGAGCATCACATTCAGGAGATCAAGGAGAATGCACCACTGAATCTCATAGGTCTCCTACCATAGAAGTTCACACCACAATCTCAGGGAATCAAAACAGATCAATTTAAGAAGCAGAGGCTAACAAGAAGTCTCACAAATAATGGGAAGACAAAGAAACAATCCCCAAACAAAAGGAAAGGAGGAATCCTCAGAAAGAATGCTAAATAAAACAGAGGCAAGGCAACTATCAGAAACTGAGTTCAAAACAATGGTTATAAGGAAGCTCAATGAACTCACTGACAATAACAAAAAACAGCAAGGAAATTACAAGGAACTTACTGTAAATTACAGCAACATGAAAAAGGACATAGAAACTATCAACAAGGGCCAAGAGGAAATGAAGAATACAATTTCTGAATTGAAGAACATAACAGAAGGAATCAAAAGCAGGCTAGATGAAGCAAAGGATTGAATTGGCGAGCTGGAAGACAAGGTAGAAAAAAACTTCCAGAAATAAGAAGAAAAGGATAAAAGACTCAAAAAGAATAAAGAGGGATTAAGGGAAATGCCAGACAACATGAAACGGAATAATATCCATATACTATTGATATCAGAAAGATAAGAACAGCAAGGGATATAAAACCTGTTTGAAAAAGTAATGATGGAAAACTTCCCTAATTTGATGAGAGAAAGAGTCACACAAATCCAGGAATCACAGAGTCTTGATCAAGAGGAACCCAAAGAGTCCCACTCCAAGACACATCACAACTAAAATGGCAAAATTCCAAGACAAAGAGAAAATCTTAAAGGCAGCAAGGGAGAGACAGGAAGTAACACACAAGGGAGCCCTAATAAGACTAGCAACTGACTTCTCAATGGAAACCCAACAAGCCAGAAGGGAGTGACAAGAAATATTCCAAGTAACGAAAAGTAAAGGCCTGCAACCAAGACTACTCCTATCCAGCAAGGCTTTCAATTAAAATGGAAGGTGTGTAAGGAGTTTCCCAGACAAAAAAAAAAGCTGAAAGAATATACCTCCACCAAACCAGCAGGCCAAGATATGGTAAAAGGACTACTTTAAGAACAGGAAGTAAAGACTGAGAGAGAGGAACACAGGTATGAAGGGAGTAAAATGTCAATGAATAAGTACTTATCAATAATATCCTTAAGTGTAAATGAATTAAAAGCTCCAATCAAAAGACATAGGGTAGCTGAATGGATTAAAAAAAAACATGACCCACATATATGTTTCCTAGAAGAGACCCAACTCAGAACAAAAGACTTAGACAGACTGAAAGTTAAGAGTTGGAAAAATATATTCCATGCAAATGGACAGAAAAAAAAAGCCAGGGTAGAAATACTCACATTAGGCAAAATAGCCTTGAAAACAAAGGCTATAAAAAGATACCCAGGAGGGCACTTCATAATACTCAATGAAGAGAAGAATCCATCAAGGAGACATAAACATTATAAATATATATGCACCCAACATAGGAGTACCCAAATATATAAGCAAAATCTTGAAGGACTTCAAAAAAGACATAGACAGCAACACACTTATACTAGGAAATTTTAACACCCCAATGTCAAAAATGTATAGAGCTTCCAAACACAATATCAACAAAGATATTGTGGCATTGAACAATGTCCTAGAGCAAATGGACTTAACTGATATATATATATAACCTTTCATCCCAAAGAAGTAAAGTACACATTCTTTTCAAATGCACACGGAACATTTTCAAAGACAGACCACATGATAGGACACAAAACAAGCCTCAAAAAATTTAAGGAAACTGAAATCATACCAAGGATTTTCTTAGACCAACCTAATCTAAAACTAGGGGCCTAAAACTAGAAACCAATCTCAAGAAAAAAAAACCTCAAAAACACTCAAATTCATGGAGATTGAACAGTCTGTTATTAAACAATGAATGGGTTAAGAATAAGATCAAGGAAAAAATCAAAAGGTTTCTGGAAACAAATGAAAATGAACTCACAGCAGCACAAAACTTACAGGACACAGCAAAGGCAGTCCTGAGAGGGAAGTCCATAGAGATAGAGGGCTACCTAAAAAAGATAGAAACATTTCAAATAAACAACCTAACCCTACACCTACAAGAACTGGAGGAACAAACACAAACAAAGCCCAGAGCAAGTAGATGGAAAAAATTAATCAAGATCAGAGCAGAATGAAATGAAATACAGATTAAAAGAACAATTCTAAGGATCAATAAATCCAAGAGCTGGTTCTTTCAAAAGATAAACAAAATTACAACTATATTACATTTATTATGCAAATCAATAAACATAATGCATACATAAACAAAAGGAAAGACAAAAATGACATGATCATATCAATAGATGTGGAAAAAGCATTTGATAAGATATAGCACACATTTATGATAAAAACACTCAGCAAAGTGGGAGTAGAGGGAGCATTCCCCAACATGATAAAGGCCATATAGGAAAAACCTACAGCCAACATCATAATCAACGAACAAAAACAAAAAGTTTCCCCACCAAGATCAGGAAGAAGACAAGGATGCCTACTTCTACCACTTCTATTCAAATAGTACTGGAAATCCTACCCACAATGATCTGAAAAGAAAGAGAAATAAAAGGCATCCAAATTGGAAAGGAGGAAGCAAAACTGTCACTGTTTGCAGGTGATATGATAGTGTACATAGAAAACCCTATAGACTCCACTAAAAAAGTATACTCAACATAGTAAGTGAATTTGGCAAAACAGCAGGATACAAAGTTAATATTTGAAAATCAAAGGCAGATCTGTACACCAACAATGAAATATCAGAAACAGAAATCAGGAAAAAAAAAAAACATTTGATAAAGCGACAAGAAAAATAAAATACCTAGGAATAAACCTAACCAAAGAGGTAAAAGATCTGTAGTTAGAAAACTACACAACACTGAAGAAAGAAATAAAGGAAGACACGAAACAAATGGAAACATGTTCTGTGCTCATGGATTGGAAGAATTAATGTTGTCGAAACATCTATATGACCGAAACCAATTTATAGATTCAATGTAGTCCCTATTAAAGTACCAATGATATATTTCCCAGATATAAACAAACATTTCAAAAATTTATATGGAACCATAACCAACCCCAAAGAGCCACAATTTTGAGAAAGAAGGACAAAGTAGGAGGGATCAAAATACCTGATATCAAACTATATTACAAGTCCACAGTAATCAAGACAGTCTGGTACTGGCATAAGAACAGACACACAGGGGGAGCGGGGAGGGGACAATGGGGAGAAGGGTTTTCAGGAACCACTGTTGAGGACACATGGACAGAACCAAGGGGGAGGAAGGAGGCAGGGAGGGGAGGTGGGGTTGGAGGAGGTGGGGGAAGGGGAGGGGAGAGGATGCAGACAACTGTAATTGAACAACAATAAAGCAATTATTTAAAAAAAAAAGAACAGACACACAGATCAATGGAACAGAATAGGGAGTCCAGAAATAAACCCAACTCTCTATGGTCAATTAATATTCGACAAAGGGGGTAGAAGCATAAAATGGAGTAAAAATAGCCTCTTCAACAAATGCTGTTGGGAGATCTGGATAGCTAGATGCAAAAAAATGAAACTCGATCACCAACTTACATCTTGTACAAAAGTAAACTCAAGATGGGTAAAATACTTAAATATAAGTCACGACACCATAAAAGTCCTAGAAGAGAACATAAGCAGGAAAATCTCAGATAGTCCACATGGCAGTATTTTCACTGATACATCCCCTAGAGGAAGGGACACAGAGGAAAGAATAAAGAAATGGAATCTCATCAAATTAAAAAGCTTCTGCATGGCTAAAGAAAACATCAGCAGAATGAAAAGGGAGTCAACCATATGTGAAAATATATTTGCAAATGATACCTCAGACAAGGGTTTGATCTCCAAAATATATAAAGAACTCACACTACTCCACTCCAGGAAAAGGAAAACCCAACTGAAAAATGGGCAAAGGACCTGAACAGACACTTCTCCAAGGAGGACATACAGAGGGCCCAGAGACATATGAATGAATGCTCAGCATGACTACCTATCACAGAGATGCAAATTAAAACAATAATGAGATACCACTTCACACCAGTCAGAATGGCCGTCATAACCAAAATAATAAGCAACAAGTGTTGGTGAGATTGTGGAGAAAAGGGAATCCTAATACACTGTTGGTGGTAATGCAGACTGGTGGAGCCACTGTGGAAAACAGTATGGAATTTCCTCAGAAAAATAAAAATGGAACTGCCTTTTGACCGGGCTATTCCACTGCTGGGATTATACCCTAAGAATCCTGAAATACCAATTCAAAAGAACCTATGAACACCAGTGTTCATAGCAGCACAATTTAGAATAGCCAAGTGTTCGAAGCAACCTAGGTGCCCAACAGTAAATGAATGGATCAAAATACTATGGTATATTTACACAATGTAATACTACGCAGCAGAAAGAAGGAGCCCCTACCGTTCGTGACAGCATGAATAGATCTGGAGAGCATTAAGTTAAGTGAAATAAGCCGAGCAGTGAAAGACAAATACCATATGATCTCCCCTATAAGTGGAAACCAGTCAAGAAAACAAACAAGCAAGAAAAATATAACCAGAGACATTGAAATAAAGAACTGACAGTGACCAGTGGGGAGGAAGGAGGGGATAATTGGGGGAAAAGGGAGAAGGGTTGTGAAGAAACATCTATAAAGGACATATGAACAAAGCCAAAGGGGGGTAGGATTGAGGGTGGGAAGTGGGGATGGCTGGAATGTTGGGGAGTGGTGGAGGGAAAATGGAGCCACTGTACATGGAAAAAAAAGAATTAGCAAAATAAAAAAAAAAAACTTTAAAAATGTTTTTTTAAAAATAAAAGTATAGTTGACATACATATTATATCAGTTTCATGTGTACAACAGAGTGTTTCAACATTTATATATCTTGCCAGCTAGATGAGGGTGGGTGGAAGAGGAATAGGATATGGGAGAATAAATAGTCATGGGAAAAGTAAAATAAAATAAAACATTTATATATCTTAACAACAGATTGCCCACTGCACTAAGTCTAGTAACTTTTTATCACTGTTCAATGTTATTACACTATTATTAACTAGTATTTCACTTCACCATTTTCACCTATTCCTCCAACTTCCTCCCCTTTGGGAACCATCAGTATGTTATTTGTATGAGTCTGTTTTTGTTTTGTGTGTTTGTTTGTTTTTTTTTAATTTAAAAAAATGTTTATTGATTTTAGGGAAAGAAGGAGGGAGGGAGAAAGGAGAGAGGAGAAGGCTACACTGATTTGAGAAACAAGGACTGGCTGCCTCCCATATGTGCCTCTACTTGGGACTGAACCTGCAACCTAGTAGGGATGTGCCCTGACTGGGAATTGAACCCCCAAACTTGTGGGTTATTCTCCAACTGAACCACACCAGCAAGGACTGTTTTGATTTTTTTAAAATCCACATATAAGTGAAATCATGCAGTACTTGTCTTTCTTTATCTGACTTATTTTTTTTAGCATAATACCCCTAGATCCATCCATTTTGTCACGAATGGTAGGATTTCATTCATTTTTAATGCTTCTGTATTTCGGTTATTGTGAATAATTCTACAATGAGCACTGGGGTGCAGGGCATATATCTTTTGGAATTAGTGTTTCCATTTTCTTTGGATAAATACCTAGAAGTGGAATTGCTGGATTATGTGGTAGTTCTATTTTTACTTCTGTAAAAAATCTCCATACTGTTTTCGCTAGTGGCTATACCAATTTGTAGTCCTGCCAACAGTACATAAGGGTTCCCTTTTCCCCACATCCGCACCAATACTTGTTATTTCTTAACTTTATATTAGTTTTTCTGACTGGTGTGAGCTGGTATGTCATTGTGGTTTTGATTTGCACTTCCCTGCTGATTACTGATGTTTACCTATTTTCATATGCTTGTTGGCTATGTGTATGTCTTCTTTGGAGAATACATATCTAGGTCCTCACCTCATTTTTTTTGTGTAAGAGAAAGCCTTGTTTTTTTTTAAATTATTTTTTTCTTTTTCTGAAAAGGTTTTATTTCTTTTTAGAGAGAGGGGAAGGAAAAGAGGAAGAGAGGGAGAGAAATATCAGTGTGTGGTTGTCTCTCTGGCACCCCCTACTGGGGACCTGGCCTGCAACCCAGGCATGTGCCCTGAATGGGAATTGAACCGGTGACCCTTTGGTTCAGAGCCTGCGCTCAATCCACTGAGCTACACCAGCCAGGGCACTCACTCCACTTTTTTTTTTTTACTAGATGCTTTAGTTATTGAGTTTAAGAGTTCCTCATATTTTTAAAAAATATCAACCCCTTATCAGATATTTTACTTGCAAGTATCTTCTCCCATTCAGTAGGTTGCCTTTTCACTTTGTTAATGGTTCCCTTCCCTATGTAGGTTTCAGTTTGATGAAGTCTGTTTTATTTTTGCTTTTGTTTCCCTTCCTTGAGGGAACATATCAGAAAGATATTACTAAGACTGATGTCAAATACCTTACTATATCTATGTTTTCTCTAGGGGTTTTATTGTGTAAAGTCTTACATTTAAGTTTTTAATCCATTGTGAGCTTATTTTTGTATATGGTATAAGAGAGTGGTCCAGTCTCTTTTTTTTTTTTTTGCATTTATCTGTTTAGTTTCCCCAACACCACTTGTAGAAGAGATGGTCATTTCTCCACTGTATATGCTTGCCTCCTTTACCATAAATTGATTGAGCGTATAAGTGAAGGTTTATTTCTGTGCTCTGCTCTGTTCCACTGAATTATGTCTGTTTCTGTGTCAGAACTATACCGTTTTGATTATCACTGCTTTGTGGTATAATTTGAAATCAGGGACTGTGACAGCTCCAACTTTTTCTTTCTCCAATCTGCTTTGGTTATAAGTGATCTTTTGTGATTCCATATAAATTTGAGGACTATATGTTCTATTTCTGTGAAAAATGCCATTGGTATTTTGCTGGGAACTGTACTGAATCTGTAGATTTCGTTGAGAATATAGTTATTTTAAGATATACCATTAGCATAGTGTATCTTTCACTGATTTGTATTCTCTTTAATGTCTTACGGTTTTCACAGCACAAGTCTTTTACATCCTTGTTTAAATGTATTCCCAGGTATTTTATTTATTTTTTGATGCAATTGTAAATGGGATTTCTTAATTCCTCATCTTTATTACTAGTATATAA
>PVJI01033511.1:0-11208 GCA_004026765.1 Micronycteris hirsuta
GTTCTGGAGGCCGGAAGTCGAAGGTTAGATGTTGGTCACAGTTCTGGAGGCCGGAAGTCGAAGGTTAGATGTTGGTCACAGTTCTGGAGGCCGGAAGTCCAAGGTTAGATGTTGGTCACAGTTCTGGAGGCCAGAAGTCTAAGGTTAGATGTTGGTCACAGTTCTGGAGGCCGGAAGTCCAAGGTTAGATGTTGGTCACAGTTCTGGAGGCCGGAAGTCCAAGGTTAGTTGGTGGGGTTGGTTTTCTCCGAGGCCTCTCTCCTTGGCTTGTGGGTGGTGACCCACTTGCTGCCTTTCACGAAGTTATCCTTCCGTGCACAAATGACCCTGGTTTTCCTTCCTCTTCTTATAGTAATGTTGGATCAGGGCTGCTTCCTAACAACCTCATTTTAAGTTCATCACCTCTCTGAAGGCCTTGCGGAGCTCCAAATGGGGTCACATTCTGATGTAGTGGGGGTTGGGACTTCAACGTTTGAATTTTGGGAGACACAATTCAGTTCCTGACAAAAGGTCACATCTGAAAGTTTTCATAGAATGTTAGGCTGTAAGAGGATATTAGATTCTGAACCTGCTTGTTGAGGTTCAATCCACGAACCAATATGATGGGTATCACACTTAAGGAGAGGGGAGGAGACACCCATGCATACTCTGTAATAAGGAAAGGGAGAGAGTTGGTTTCATGGCTCTTGGGCCCTCACCCACTTAACGATTAAAAAAGGGGGAAAAAAAGTGAAGGAAGATGCATCTGTGAAGAGCTGTTCAAAGGGGTGGTTTCTTAAGGTGATGTCCACGGCAGGCTGGCAAGAAGGGCCTTTGGAGGGGTCACTGGGAGAACTTAAAATGTGTTTGCTGTGGAGGACTGATGCCTGACCCATGCTATAGAAAGACATGCAGGGGCTCTGCTATGCTCTGCCATGAAGAGTTCCCTATTTTTTTTTTTAAATATTTTATTTATTTATTTTTAGACAGAAGGGAAGGGAGGGAGAAAGAGAGGGAGAGAAACAGCAATGTGCGGTTGCCTCTCACATGGCCCCCACTGGGGACCTGGCCTGCAACCCAGGCATGTGCCCTGACTGGGAATCGAACCGGGAACCTTTGGTTCGCAGCCCGCGCTCAATCCACTGAGCTATACCAGCCAGGGCAAGAGTTCCCTATTTTTAGTGTTTTTTTTTTTTTTTAAGGTTTTATTTATTTACTTCTTAGAGAGCAGAAGGGAGGGAGAAAGAGAGGAAAAGAAGGATCAATGTGTGAGAGATACATCAATTGGTTGCCTCTCACATGCCCTCAACTTGGGAACCTGGTCTGCAACCCAGGCATGTGCCCTCACTGGGAGTTGAACCTGTGACCTTTGGTTCACAGGCCAGCATTCAATCCACCAGCCAGGGCAACTTCCATATTTTTTACAATTTGATAACACTGTACTGTTTAATTGATATTTGCTAAGAGTGTAGAATTGAAATGTCCTCACACACAAAAAATAAAGAAAAGAAAAAGATAAATATGCAAGGTGATGGATATGTCAGTTAATTTAGATAGAGGGAATTTTTTCACAATGTGTGTATGTATATCAAATCACCACGATGTGCATTTAAATACCTTATAGTTTTGTCAATTATATCTCAATAAAGCTGAAATTTGAAAAAGAAAAGAAAAGAAAAAGGGGTTCTGTCCTAATGAGCCTGTAATTCTAGAGTTTGTCAGAGCTAGGGCTGAGTGACCTGCTCTGGAGACTGGGTGGGGACCACACAGGGGAGCAGCAGCCAGATACCTAATTAAGTCCAGCCTCAGAGCCTCGTCCTTCAAAGCCTAAACCCTGCTGCAGTGGGTTTCTCTGCCTGGCAGGATGCGTTCACTCAGGGCTCAAGCTTTGCTCCAGAAGCTTTGTTTTCATGCAGAGAGTGGCCATTCCTGGCTGTAAAGGCCTTATCTGAGTAGAGACACCTGGGAGAGAGCTGGTCGAACGGCGCAGGCTTGCTTGATGGGACTGGGAAGCTAAAACTGAGCAGCGATGGTCAGCAGATACGAGGAAGGACGGAAGAACTCGATACTGCACGACTCCCAGAGAGAGTAGAGGAAGGAGGGAATCCAGGCTTGCAATGATATACTTCTTGCCCCAATACCAATTTCATTTGTGCAAGATTCAACTCTATGTGTACAAACTTCTATACACATATTTGGTAACCTCAACCATTTTAGTGCAGTTTACAAAAACTGCAAGTCATCCTTACGCGGATAATTAGAAAGGGTAGTTCTTGCAATGAAGGCTTAGAAGAGAGAAAGAAAGACGAAAGAAAGTAAGTTCAGTGGACAAAGATTATGCCCCACGAGTACTGTCCACAAGGAAAAATGATGGTAGGGTGTCAGAGGGGCTGATAGTCTGTGCTCTGTACAGTGATTACAGCTCCCATTTGAAAAGATAAAGCCGGCCCCATTTGCTACTGTGGCACCATGTGCCTAGCAGGCCTAGCACCCTGTGAAGCACGACTGCCATTTTACTCTGCTGAGCTTCTCTCCCAGGACAGGAAGTCACTGGAAAGCAAGAAGAGAACTCACCAACCGCTCCCTACAGCCCCAGAGGGGAGACAACACTGGAGCAAACTGCAGCCCCGCATTACCACGCCCCAACTGCCCAGGGGCCTCACAGCGGCAACCCCAAAACCTTTTGAAATCCACCTATAATCCAACAAAAGCTCAGACCCCCCTCCCCTCAATGCTGCTGTATCTCTCCACTCCACGCCCCTCTCCTTTCTTGGAGATGAATACAAACTTTACACTCTCTTTGTGAGTTCTTTGACAGCCGGCATCACCGACCACCCTAACACTATCTGTTATAGCTACGGTGCTTTACACTGAACTGTTTTTATCCACAACGCTGCTGGCACCAAATGTGTAACGTTTTTCTTCACACCAACCAATTCACCTCTCCGGCGAATTTGACTTGGACACTATCTACAGTGAGTTGTCTGATCCCATGAGTAAAGGGCTCAGTCCCACAAGTCTGTCCCCTATTTCAGATGCCAGTCAGCAAGTCCCAGGTTGCCACCCACAAGTCTGACTGCCTGGGTGAAAATTTGAGAGTTCCCGCAATCCCTTCTTCAGGACCCATTATTTGCACCCAACTTGGGAGAGTGCTTTTCTTATTGTTACAGGTTTATCACAAAGAATAAAACTCAGAACAGCCAAACGGAAGAGAGGCCCAGGGTGACGTGTGGGAGACGGGGAGCAGAGCGTCCACGTCTGCTCCCAGCATGCCGCCCTCCCAACGCCTTGAGGTGTTCACCAACCAGGCAGCTCTCCTTTAGGGGTTTTTATGGAAGCTGCTATGCAGGCAAAACTGACTAAGTGATCGGCCAGAGGCGACGAGCCCAAACTCCAGCCCGTTCCCCCTCCACAGAAGAGGAATGGGGCACAGAAGTTCCAATCCTGTAATCACGCCTGATCTTTCTGGATGCACCGGCCCACACCCCACATCCTGAAGCTACCTTGGGGCCACCAGATGGCAGAGTCCATCTCATTAGCATGCAAGAGACAGTCTTCCCAGAGTCCAAGTGTTTTCTGAGCTAC
This sequence comes from Micronycteris hirsuta, assembly GCA_004026765.1. Lineage (NCBI taxonomy): Eukaryota > Metazoa > Chordata > Mammalia > Chiroptera > Phyllostomidae > Micronycteris > Micronycteris hirsuta. Next base: position 3,565 of record PVJI01033511.1, read on the forward strand.
GTGTGTACCAGGAACCTGGGACAAACACCAAATGTATTATTTCTTATCGTCTCATAGACATAGGAAAACAAGGAAAATCTGAGAAACGGTCACGGCCAAGATGAGATACAGAGACATGATGACTAAATATAATGTGACATTCTAGATGAGATCCTGGGACAGAGAAGGTCATTAGGTAAAAGCAAAGAAAATCTGAACAAAGTATGGATATTTAAAATGTATAAATAATTATTAATTTTAACAAACGCTCCGTACTAATGATAATAACAGAGGAAACTGGTTGTAGAGTATAAGAGGACTCTATCAAGCTCCTCAACTTTTCTGTAAATTTAAAAATTTTCCAAAATAAAAAGTTTATTTAAAAATTAATGTACATTGCCTATGGTAAATTAATTAGCAATCTTAAAGAGATTTGGGGTACAAGGCAGAGAGACATCTGCCCAAACCAGCTCCATTAACAAGTAAGGCTGGTTGTTACCAGGCCTTAGGGAACACACAGAGCGATGAATTAGGCTGGAAGGGAAAGAAACATCAGCTACAAGGAAAGGCTCCTCTCATCTCTGGACGTCTCAGCCTGTGTTCCCACTGGCGTCCCCTGTACGTGCATCTTGCTGCGTCGCGCGCATTTCCACTGCATCCGCACGGCCCACTAGCACTCCCTGTGTCACTTACAATTTAACAGCAGTGCAACCTATGAAACCCAGTGCCAGAGGTCAGTTTTTGACCGCGGCAGAACTGGGTAGGCCCACAAGGTTGGGTAGTTACTGCTGGTTTTAGCAGGAGACCAGTGTGAGCCATGTTCACTGAACATCGGTGGGTTTGTACAGGTTCTCTGAGGTGGGGGTGGGCAGGCAGGGGATGCCCCCTAAAACGCACCTATTACCAAGGGACAAAACCAGCATTTGAATCCAGGTCTTCAGATTCCCAGTCAAATGTTCATCTCATTTGTATACGTAACCCATTAAAGTTACAAGTTAAAAACATCAAGCTCTTTGGACTTTTTTCCTTTGAGCAGCTAATAGCAGTCTGCACGTATATTCCAATCTAAATTAATATAACAGTGGATATATATATATATAAAGACTGGTTTCTATACTACAAATAAGTGAAGTCAGTCTGCCTGATGGGCCTTCATTAAGGGAAATGGCGTAGCAGACCACGAAGGAGGGCATGGCCATCAGTTTTCTTTTCACATGCACATTGCAAATTTTTTTAACAGAAAATTAAGTCATATAAAGATACTCATGAATAAATTTTTGGTTTGGGACAAAGGGAAGCCACCAAAGTTCTCCAAGCAGGACAGCACCATAAACAAAATGAAATGTCTTAGATAAAAATTGGCTGCTGTGGGTATACAAGTGTAGAAAAGAATAACCCAAGAATAACTTAATTCTAGCAATAAACAAAACCTATAAATATTACTGGCACAAGAGACATGTAGGGGTCAACATTTTTTTTTTTTTTTTACTTTTAGTTACAGGAAATATTTCTGTATTCCACTTGGGTCCAATAGCAACCAAACAGTTTTTTTGATTCCTCAGCGACATATCACTGAGGCTGACAAATTTTAAGTAATACATGAAACTAAAATAATTAATATTTAGTAGAGTTGTAGGTTGTCAACTGACTTGTCATAAATATTTAACCGCATGTGTTTACGTGTGTAGCGCACGATCGGGAGGTATACCTGGAGTATACACTCCATCCAGAAAGCACATCCGAAGCAAGGCTGTGATTAGCCTATCTTGATTAATGGACTCTAAAAAACAAAAATCCCCTACTTTGGAGCACATACTGTTTATACCGTACCTCAAACAGAATTCTTGAAACACTCTATTACAATAAAATTGTAAACAGATTTCTAAAATGTTATGCAAGACGTTTGGGAAGAAAAGAAACACAAAGATACATCCTGGCGGTTCGAGAGAAGAAATAATATCCAAATACAACAGAACTCCAACTGGATAAATGGCATTCTTTCAACCACTGCGAAGTTAAACCTATTCATACTCTAACTCATCCTAGCCACGGTGCAGAAAGAATTCCTCTGTTAGAACTGGATTAACTGCAAGGGGTTGCGGGGGATGCGGGAAGGAGGGAGGAACACGTCCAGGCGTTCAGTTTATCTCTCGAGAAACGGACTTTGCAGCACGAAGCAGCTTGTGGTCTTATCACCTATTTGCTGCCTGTTTCAAAAGAAGACCTAACAAAGGCCCGACCGCCGTCGTCGAGGGTCCAGAAGGGGTCCCCTGGGCTCCCCAAGCATTTCTGCAGCGGCCGGAGCCCCAGCCCCGGCCCCGCCGAGTCCCTGGACTCACCATCTCGATGATCTTGGTCTTCCTCCCCGTCTTCCTTTTCATGGTGAATATGTACTGGGCCAGCACCACCCCCGCCACCAGGGCGCACACACTGGCGCTCGCTACCGCGCCCACCCGCGCCACGGCGGCCGGGTCCATGAACAGAGAGCCTAGCGCGCCTCCCAAGTGGAAAAAAAAGACCGGGTCGCCGGGGTGGGGCCTAGGAGCCCCGAGCCAGGCAAGAGGCCAAGACGCCCCGCCCCCTCCGCTCTGCGCGAGCCCCGCCCACGCGGAGAGTCCCAACCTCGAGCGCTGAGGGGTAGGGACCGGGGAAATGCGGAGGGGTGTGGCCTGCGTCGGAGGCCCGGCGTCAGGTGGGCCTGGGTGTAGCTACTGTCCAAGCACTGAAAAGGGAATTGTATTGTAGTAATTATCTGTTTCTGCTAAAGAGGACCAAGCAGTGGTTCGTTCTAGCCCCGCCCAGTAGAAATCCAATTCCAACCTTGGCCCATTGGGAAAGAAATCTTCCAACTTCCATCCGCCTCAGCCGCTCTGGACTACAACCCCCAGAAAGCCGCGCGCAGCGCAGCCTTCGCAGTTGCGCAGTAGTGTTGGCTGTAAAGTGCGGGGGCAAAGAGCAGCGCCGCGACGGAAAGAGCGGAGTAAAAAGGCGACTAAGGGTTTGTGAGAAAATATTTTCAAGCCGTATACCGGATGAGGGTTAATATCAAGACTGTGTAGCACTGGTAGGGTCCTTACTGGATTAGAGCAGCGATTTTCAAGCCATGTGCCTCAAGAATTTTTAAAACATGAAATGCCTGATTTGCAGGGAAACTGACCTATTTTCCCGTAGATTGTCAACAACAACAGCAAAAACCCAGTAACTGCCAAGACAACAATAGCCCTCTGGTGTGAATGAATCAAAACCATACCATTTCTTTTGTCAGATTGGCAAAAACCATATTTTTGGTGTACCGCGGAGTTTCGTAATGAGAGGCTGTGTGCCCTGAGGTGGCGAAGTGTGGAAGTAGCTCGTTCGGAGCGTCGTGCCGCCGGGCCCAGCGTGTGGGCTTGGTCCCGGGTTGGGAACCGTCTGTGAGCGTGGGTCAGTGAATGCATAGGTAAGTGGAGCAACAGATCGATGTCTCTCTCTCTCTGAGATCAAGAAATATTTTTAAAAAGACTAAACAAAGAGCTCCAATAACTGAACAACAAAACATAACCCAATTAAAAAATGGGCACTAGGCTCCGCTAGACAAATGGCCAGCAAGCTCGTGCAAAGGCGGTCAACGTCCCCAGTCATCAGGAAGACGCGGGTCAAAACCCCGAGGACATCCCGCGTCACGCAGCGAGGATGGCCCCGCAGCGAGGATGGCCCGCGCCGAACGAAGCAACACAGAACCGGAGAGCAGCACGCGTCGGCGAGGATGTGGAGAAACGGCGGCCTCGGAACGTGAAGGGTTTAGACAATTAAAGACGGAGCTCCCGCGGGTCCGGCCGCCCGCCTCCGGCTGCCCATCCAGAAGCAGAGAGAGCGGGGCCTCGGACACCAGCGTGCCTGTGTTCAGAGCGGCACTGTTGGAGAGACGTGGCAGTCACCCAAACGTCCCCCCAGCAGATGAGTGGCTAAAGGAAATGGAGCACGTAGTTCTGATGGAGTGCCACGCGGCCTTAAAAAAGAAGGAAATTCCGCGAAGTTCGACAGTAAGGATGGCCCTTACTGGACGTCCCGCGTCAGACTGTTAGAAGCGGAAAGTAGGGTGGTGCTTGAGGGGCTGCGGGAGGAGGAGATGGGGGAATTGTTCAACGCAGTATTGAGTTTCAGTCTGGCAAGCTGAGAAAGCTCTGGAGGAGCCCTGACGGGTGTGGCTGAGTGGGGTGGGCATCATCCTGCAAAGCGAAAGGTCGCCAGCTCGATTCCGGGTCGGGGTTGAGGGCTCTAGAAGAAAAGTGCTGTAGAAGAAAAATAAAATCCAGAGCTCTGTTTCACAACCACATGCAGAACCCACGATGTTCTAGAAAGTGCTATGACAACAGGGCAAAGATGGCTTGAAGTGAGAAGGTGTCCCTCCACTGGCTTTTTCTGCCACATCCCACTTACCACCTTTTCCAACCTTTCCTCTTTGCGAGCAGCAGGACTCGCTCTCACCTGCCTGGCTCTTTCAAGGATTAATGCATGTCCCCTTCTTGTCCCGGAGGTGACAGAGAAGGGATGCAGGGAGATCCTTGGGGTGATCCCTCCAACCCTGTCCTACCTGGTGAGGCTCCCTCTTTGCCTGGGACAGGGAACCAGTTGGAGCAGGAGAAGGAGAGGGACAGTTATGGCAAGAGGTTCTTAGGAAGGTGGGGCAGGCCCACCCTACCATGCATCTGGTAAGAAAATGAGTCTGGCATTAACCATCAGGGCACAAATGCCCTTTTTGTGTTTTGTTTGGTGGAGAAGATTGATCCTCTGACACTCCTTTCACCTTATGGCTCTGAAGTGACTTCAGGTAACAAGGATGAGAGACAAAATGCAATAAAAGATATTGCTCCATTGCTCTTACTGCTCATGAAATTCCAAGGGTTTCGGGAACTGTGAGCCAGGAGCGGCGGACTAAGTCCAAATATGAGAACTATGTCTTTGGCCTCTGAGTAACCAAATATTTCTTATAAATCACAGCATCACAGAAGGACCAATGGAAACAGCTGAACTGTGATGGAGGGAAGGTTAAATGAATCAGCACATTCACTCCAAGGACGGTTGTGGCCATTTAAAGCTTGCAGTAAGCAGTAAGATTGCCCAGGTATACAGAGTGAAAGGAAGTCATAGGACAATATTCAAAGTGTTACTTGGTTATGTAAAACTAGTACGTGTGTGTTAGTAATGCATTTTTAAAAATATTGGGAAGGATCTATACATAAAACCATTTATGTAGATGCTCACTTTTTACTGTATAATGGCTCTGAATTGGGAACTTTTATGAACATATATTTCTTTTATAATTTAAAAACAATTTTTTAAATCCTCACCTGAGGCTATGTTTGTTGATTTTAGAGAGAGAAGAGGGGGAGAAAAGGGGAGCGAGAAAAGAGAGAGAGAGATCCGTTGCTTCCCATATACATCCCAACCAGGGATCGAGCCCACAACTTAGTTATGTTCCCTGATTGGGAATCAGACCTGCAACCTTTTTGGTATACAGGATGATGCTCCAATCAACTGAGCCACCCAGCTAGGGCTTAAAACAATTTTTAAATGTTTGCAACACAGCAGTTGAATTCGAGGACATGAGAGAGCAGGGATAATGAAAGGAAGAAGGTCCCTGAGGAAGCAGGAATGCGTAATGATAGCATAGGTAGTGGCAGCAGCAGCTAACATTCAGTTAGCAATCGAAAGGGGCCAGACTGTGTTCTAAATGCTTTGCAAGTATCAACGCCAATTCCTGATGACTGTGTGAAGTAAGTATTGTCAGTTAAGGCCATGGAGACACAAGGAAGGTCAAGCAGCTGGCCCAATCTGATGGGTTCAACCCGACTGAACCACTGTGTTAATTTTCTGTTGCTGCCTAACAAATGACCACACAGTGGTTTAAAACAACCACCATCTGTTATCTTACAGTCCTGTAGGTCCTAAGCCTGGGCAGGTTCAGCTGGGTTCTCTGCTGAGCGTCTGCTATGACTGACCAACATCGAGGTGTCTGCAGGTTTGGGCTCCTCTCTGGAGGCTCTGGTGGAGGATGCCTTCGTTATTGGGGTTGGAAAAACTGAATTCCCTTAGCTATAGGACTGACTTCCCCATTTCCTTGCTGGCTGTTGGTCAGGGGCCTATGAATTAGAGTTTGCTGCAATTAGTAATTCCAGTCTGCGGCATCCCATGCATTGCAGCTCTTCATCTTTACCTTTCTTTTTTAAAGATTTATTTATTTATTTATTTTTAGAGAGAGGAGAAGGGAGGGAGACAGAGAGGGAGAGAAACAGCAATGTATGGTTGCCTCTCACATGGTCCTCACTGGGGACCCGGCCCGCAATCTAGGCATGTGCCCTGACTGGGAATCGAACCAGGATTCCCAGCCCGCGCTCAATCCACTGAGCTACACCAGCCAGGGCCATCTTTACCTTTAAAGTCAGTAGCGGTGCATGGAATCTTTTGCCAGCTTGGAATCGGTGAAAACTCTGGAATTTTATAGGGCTCTTAGGATTTGGTTAGGAACACCCAGGTAATTTCCCTCTCCTTGTGCTTTAACAATGATCAAATCATAAAAATAAAATTCATCCTGTTAACGGTCTTGGAGATAAGGGGAGAAATCTTGGGGCTGTTTTAGAATTCTGCCTACCATAATGATGATGGACTGGTAGATGGGTAGGTTGGGAGGTTGTCTTTGCGAAGGGGGGTCTGAGGGCTTCTAAAGCCTTCCTGGACAGGAGTGGAAAATGCTCAGCTTGAAGGACGATGTCTGAGGATGAACCTTATGGATTCAGTTGAGTTTGGAGATGATGAATTTGGGGGGGTACGAGACTACATGACTGTGTGATTATTCTCTGGCAGTGTGGGTGTGGGTGTAGGTGTAGGTGCAGAGGTGGTGTGAGGTTCTGAGAAAGCTGGACAAAAGGACCACAGCTTAAGAGGGGGTAAGGATAATAGTTAACTTGTAGGGGGTGCAGGGGATGCCCAGATTCCAGTTAAAGCAAGAAGTGGAGGGAGGCTCCCATAAGAGGGGGAGAGAAGAAAAAAGCGTTTTCATAATTAAACCTTACGTACCTTTTAAATTTCAAACACATGCATGTATTATTCAGAAATAAAAAATAAACATATTTGAAAAAATAAATAATGACCTTTTATTATCCTGAAGAACAGAGGAAGGTCCAGCCTGCAGGCTGGGAACTCAGCAGCCTCACCGTGGAGAGTGACAGTGTCTGGAGGGGTGTCCTCAGAGCCCCCTCAGTCCCGCCACCCCGCCATTTCTCAGGAATCACAAGCCCCAGTGACCAGCAGGACAACACTGGAAAGAGCTTTCCTGCCAGAAGTCAGCTGTTGTCTGGAGTGAGCACCTGGGAAGGTATGAGTTCCTCTCCACTGGTCACACCTTCACTGGAAGGTAGGTGAGAACCCACATGTGTGACACCAGGCAGCCTCCTTGGCGTCCTCTCTCCCGTCCTCACTGACCCCACGGTCCCCTGCTCTTTGGCCCCAGTGTCTGATCCCCGAGACAAGAGTCTGAACAAGCCCGGCGCCTGTCAGTCCGAGTCCGAGCTCTCATGTGACTTGGAAGACTTGTGCTTTCGTTTCTTCTTCTTCTTCTTTTCTTTCTTCTTCTTCTTATGCTTTTCTTTCTTCCTCCTTTTCTTGGGTCTCTCCTTATCCTCTGAG
>PVJI01033512.1:0-11197 GCA_004026765.1 Micronycteris hirsuta
GTGGTGGGGATGGGTTGTACCCTCCCTGACCCGTTCCTCACATACAGCACCACAACACAGTGACATGGGTTGCCCCATCATGGTGAATATCTAAGACTCTGCCCCTTACTATTTAACAGCTGCACAGAGACAGTATGGCCCAAATGAAAGAACAGATCATAGCTCTAAAAATAGAGCTAACTGATGAAGAGATAGCCAACCTATCAGGTGAAGAGTTCAAAACACTGGTAATCAGGATGCTCACAGAATGACTGAGTATGTTTGCAAAATAGAGGAAGAAGTGAAGACTATGAAAAGTGAAATGAAAAGAAATGTACAAGGAACCAACCATGACAGGAAGGAAACTGGGACTCAAATCAATGATTTGGAATAGAAGGAAGAAATAAACATTCAACCAGAACAGAATGAAGAAATAAGAATTCAAAAAAATGAGGAGAGGCTTAGGAACCTCTGGGACAATTTTAAACGTTCCAACAGGTGAATCGTTGGGTTGGCAGAAGGAGAAAAGGAAGAGCAAGAAATGGAAAACTCATTTGAAAAAACAATAAAAGAAGAACTTTCTTAATCTGGCAAAGAAAATAAACTTCCTGGATGTCCAGGAAGCTCAGAGAGTCCAAAAGAAGTTGGACCCAAAGAAACACACCAAGGCACATCATAATTACATTACCCAAGATTAAAAATAAGGAGAGAATCTTAAAAGCAGCAAAAGAGAAGGAGACAGTTACCTACAAAGGAGTGCCAATAAGATTATCGGCTGTTCTGAAAAGAAACCTTGCAGGCAAGAAGAGGCTGGAAAGAAGTATTCAGAGTCATGAAAGGCACTATGGAATTTCCTCAGAAAACTAAAAATGGAACTGCCTTTAGACCCAGCAATTCCACTACTGGGATTATACCCTAAGAGCCCTGAAACATCAATTCAAAGCAACCTATTCACTCCAATGTTCATAGCAGCACAATTCACAGTAACCAAGTGCTGGAAACAGCCTAAGTGCCCATCTACAAATGAGTGGATCAAGAAACTTTGGTACATTTACACAATGGAATTCTACGCAGCAGAGAGGAAGAAGGAGCTTATACCCTTTGCAACAGCATGGATGGAACTGGAGAGCATTATGCTAAGTGAAGTAGGCCAGGTGGTGAGGGACAAATACCATATGATCTCACCTTTAACTGGAACATAATCAACAAAAGAATAAAGCAAGCAAAACATAACCAGAGACATTGAAATTGACAACAGTCTGACAGTGGCCGGGGGTGGGGGCGGTGAGGCGACAATGGGGAGAAGGGTTTTCAGGAACTACTATAGAGAACACATGGACAGAACCAAGGGGGAGGAGGGAGGAAGGGAAGGGAGGTGGGGTTGGAGAGGGTCGGGGGAGCAGAGGGGGGAGGATACAGACAACTGTAATTGAAAAACAATAAATTAATTATTAAAAAAAAAATGGAAGGCAAGGACCTACATCCAAGATTACTCTATCCACCAAAGCTAACAGTTAGAATGGAAGGGCAGATAAAGTGCTTCCCAGATAAGATCAAGTTAAAGGAGTTCATCACCAAGCCCATATTATATGAAATGTTAAAGGGACTTATCCAAGAAAAAGAAGATCAAAAATATGAACAGTAAAATGACAACAAACTCACAACTATCAACAACCAACCCCCCCCCCCCAAAAAAAAAGAAAACAGTAACAAAAACCAACTAAGCAAACAACTATAACCAGATCAGAACCATAGAAATGCAGATCACAGGGAGGGTTATCAGTGGGAAGGGGGAGGGGGAGAATAAAAGAATAGGTACAGTGAGTAAGAAGCATAAATTGTAAGTACAGAACAGACAGGGGGAAGTTATGAATAGTGTAGGAAATGGAGAAGCCAAAGAACTTACATGTATGACACATGGACATGAACTAAGTGGTGGAATGCAGGTGGGATGTAGGGTGAGGGGAAGAGGGGAATAAAGGAGGAAATGGGGCAACTTTAATAATGTAATAAATAAAATGTATTTTAAAATAAAAAATAAAAGCTATTATACTATGTTTCCAATTGAAGTTAAAAAATGTTAGAGTAAATACATAATGAGTACAATAAAGAAGTTAATAAAGATGGGTAGAAATTAATAAAATAGAGAGTAAAGCTATTATTGCCTAGATCATAAGAAAGGCAAAAGAAAGAAATCAGATGACTTAAATAGATAAAGTGACCTATTGTGTTCATTGGTTGGAAATTTCAACATAATAAAGATGTGAATTCTCAGATTAACATAATTCTAACCAAGATACCAGCAGAAAATTTTATTGCTATGTACAGTTCATTCTAATATATTTATGGAAAATCAAAGGAAGTAGAATAATAGGCAAAACAGCTTTGAAAAAGAATAATGAAGAAAGCACACTACCCAGTTTTAACTCAGAAGGTCTCCAACTGATCACGGTTCAACTTATGATTTTTTAACTCTACAAAAGCAATACACATTCAGTACAAACCATACTTCAAATTTTGAATTTTGATTTTTTTCCAGGGCTAGCAATATGCGATATGATATTCTCTCATAGGCAGCAGAAGTGATATGATTTTGCCTAACTGTAAGCTGATCTGTGTTCCAAACACATTTGAGGTAAGCTAGACTAAGCTATTGATATTCAGTAGGTTGGATGTGTTAAATACATTTTGACTTACAATATTTTAAACTTATGATGGGTTTATTGGTATGTAATCTCATTTTAAGTTGAGAAGCCTCTGCACTTGCTATAAAGTTACAGTAATCAGGACAGTGTGGCATTAATAAGGGGTAGGCACATTGATCAGTGGAACGAACAAAGTCCAGAAATATATTCGCACAAATATAGTCAAAGATCAAAGGTGCGGAGGCAATGCAAAAGAGAGAAAAAAAAAAGGCTTTTGAAAATGGTGTTGGAATAATTGGATATCCCTTTTAAAAATAGAAGCCTTGGCTATTTTCAAAAAATCAACTCAAAATGAATCATAAGTGTAAAATAAAGTTATACAACTTATAAGAAAACATGAAAAAATGTTCATCATCTTGGGATAAGCAAAGAATTTTTAGATATGATCCCAAACACAGAATCCATTAAAAAAGTGGTAAATTATTAGGTTTCAGAAATATAAAAACAGGTTTGTTTTCTGAAAGACATTATTAAGAGACTAAAAGGTAAGCTACAGAGTTGGAGAACGTGTTTAAATATCACATATCCAACAAAGACTTATATTCAAACTATATAAAGACCACTCAAGCCTCAAGAGTCAGAGTGGGCAATGTACTTCAACAGAGACTTCATCAAAGAGGATGAGAGGATTGTTAACAAGCACATCAGCCATTAAAGAATTCAAATTAAAATCACCATGAGATACCACTATGTACTTACTACAGTGGCTACAATAAAAACTGACTATACCAACTGCTATTGAATGTAGAGCAACTGGAACTTTCGATTGCTAAGTGGAAATGCAAAATGATAGAGACATTCCAGAAAAGAGTTCAGGAGTTTCTTATAAAGTTAAAAATACATACATCACATGATGCATCAATTCCACTTCTGAGTATTTACTCTAGAGGAACAAATACTTATGTTCTCACAAAAATCTATACATAAATGTTTATATCAATTCTATTTACAATTTTTGAATAATGAAAATGTCAAATGTTCTGTGATGGGTGAATGGTTAAGCAAACTGTAGTATATCCACATTCTTAAATACTACTTAATAATAAAAAGGAACAAATTCCTGATATACACAATAATGTGGATGAAACTCAAAGGCATTATGTTGAGGGAAAGAAAACTAGTTTCAAAAAATTACGTAGTGTAGGATTCCATTTGTATAATATTCTTGCAAAGGTAAAACTATACTAATATAGAATAGATCAGTGGTTGCTAAGGGCATGGTGGTGGGGGGAGTACAAAATAATAGTATTTGGAGATATGGAACTCTTCTGTATCCTAATTACGTTTCTGGCTACACGAATCTATTAATGTGTCAAGATTCATAGAACTTTACACTAGAAAGAAGTAAATTTTACTATATGATAATTTTACAGTAATATTTAAAATAGACCAACGCAAAAGTTAATTCTTTTACAAGACAAATGAAACACATTGATCAAGAGATAAAGAAAACAGGCACAAAAACCCCACAAAATTAATGATGAGAATCAAAGACACTGAAGAGGTTTAAATTCCAAAAGGATATTGTGAACAATTTTCCCCTCATTGTACCCGAAAACCTCAGTGAAACACAGACTTTTAAAGAAAAATATATACAACCAAACTGACTAAAATTTTTTGAGAAAACGTACAAAAGTGAATCTGCAGTTAAAAATAATCCTCCCCAAATATCAAATCCAAAGTTATAGATGAATTTTCTCAAATAATCAGATGATAAATAATTCCAATTTCATTGAAATTCTTTCAGCAATAATAAAAGGGATAGTACTTCCCAAGTTATTTTGTATGTTTACTGTAAACTTTATACCAAAACTCAACAGGACATGTGAAAAAGGAAAATTAAAAATCAATATCACTTATGTACATAAATGTGATTAAACTGAATCTAATGCACTATAATAAAGATGAGTTCATTTTAAAATGCAAGGTTGTGTCAATATTCAAAAATTTATTATTATAATTTATCATATTAACAAATTAAAGGAGAAAATTATAAGTCTATTAAACAAGTAAAAATTGATAACTTAAATATCTATTCAATAGAAAATCAATATATTTTAAGGAAAATCAATAGTCAATAGATTAACCAGGGAATGGAAATAAATAGTAAGATAAAAGACATGTAGAAAAATAACTATAAGAAACATCATATTAATAAAGAAATATCAAAATCATTTTTTAAATATTTTTGAAGATTTTATTTATTTATTTTAGAGAGAGGGAAAGGGAGGGAGACAGAGAGGGAGAGAAACAGCAATGTATGGTTGCCTTTCACATGGCCCTCACTGGGGACCTGGCCCGCAACCCAGGCATGTGCTCCGACTGGGAATTGAACCGGGACCCTCTGGTTCCCAGCCCGCGCTCAATCCACTGAGCTACACCAGCCAGGGCTCAAAAGCATTTTTAAAAATTATTTTATTGGTTTTCAAGTACAGTTGTCTGCATTTACCCCCCACCATTCCTGCCAAACCCCAGCTATCCCCTCCTTCCTTCCCTGATTCCACCCCCACTTGGTTTTGTCCATGTGTCCTTTATAGTTGTTCCTGAAAACCCTTCCCTCTCCCCGCTTTTCCTCTCCCCTCTCCCCTCTGGTTACTGTTCCTTTATTCTTAATTTCAATGTCTCTGGTTATATTTTGCTTGCTTGTTTGTTTTGTTGATTACGTTCCACTTAAAGGTGAGATCGTATGGTATTTCTCCCTCAACGCTGGCTTATGACACTTAGCACAATGCTCTCCAGTTCCATCCAGGCTGTTGCAAAGGGTAGGAGCTCCTTCTTTCTTTCTGCTGCATAATATTCCATTGTGTAAATGTACCATTGTACCATAGTTTTTTGATCCATTCATTTAATGATGGGCGCTTAGGTTGCTTCCAGCACTTAGGTATTGTAAATTGTGCTGCTATGAACTTAGGGGTGCATAGGTTCTTATGGATTGGTGTTTCAGGGTTCTTTTTTACTAAATCATTTTTTATTGTTATTCTATTACAGTTGTCCCAGTGTTTTCCCCATTACCCTTTCTCGGTCCATCCCACCTCCTACTTCCACAGTCAAGTCCCACACTGTTGTCCATGCCCATGGGTCATTCATACATGTTCTTAGTCTAGTCTCTTCCCCTTCTTTCCATCATTATCCCCCTGCTGCCTCTCCTCTGGTCACTTTCAGCCTGTTCCATATCTGTGGTTCTATTTTGTCTGTTAGTTTATTTTGTTCATTAGATTTTCTTATAGGTGAGATCATGTGTTTATCTTTCACTGATTGGATTATTTCACTTAGCATAGTATTCTCCAGTTCCATTCATGCTATTGCAAAAATTAGGAATTCCTTCTTTCCTTCTGCTGTGTAATATTCCATTGTGTAAATATACAGTTTTTTTAAAAGATTTTATTTATTTATTTTTAGAGAGAGGGGAAGGGAGAGAGAAAGAGAGGGAGAGAAACAGCAATGTATGGTTGCTCCTCACATGGCCCCCACTGGGGACCTGGCCCGCAACCCAGGCATGTGCCCTGACGGGGAATCGAACCGGGACCCTCTGGTTCCCAGCCCGCGCTCAGTCCACTGAGCTACACCAGCCAGGGCTAAATATACAGTTTTTTGATTCACTCATTTACTGATGGGCACTTAGGGTGTTTCCAGCACTTGGCTATTGTAAATACCACTATGAATATAGGGTTGAATAAGTTTTTGAATTGGTAGTTCAGAATTCTTAGGGTATATTCTCAGCAGCAGAATTTATGGATCAAAAAGCAGTTCCTTTTCCAGTTTTTTAAGGAAATTCCATCCTATTTTCCACAGTGGCTGCACCAGTCTGCATTCCCACCAACAGTGCACTAGGGTTCCTTTTTCTCTTTATTCTCACCAGCACTTGTTGTTTATTGATTTATTAATAATGATCATTCTGACAGGTGTGAGGTAATATCTCACTGTAGTTTCATTTTGTATATCTCTAATGGCTAGTGATGTTGAGCATCTTTTCATATGTCTATGGACCCTCTGTATGTTCTCCTTGGAGAAGTGTCTATTCAGATCCTTTGTCTATTTTTTAATTGGATTGTTTGTCTTCCTGGAGTGGAGTCATATGAGATTTTTACATATTTTGGAGGTCAAACCCTTGACTGATATATCATGGGCAAATATGTTCTCCCATACAGCTGGTTCCTTTTTCATTCTGATGAAGGTTTCTTTAGCTGTGAAGAAGCTTTTTAGTCCCATTTAGTTTGATGTAGTCCCATTTGTTTATTCATTCCTTTATTTACCTTGCCCTAGGAGATACTTTGGTAAAAATATTGCTACTCTAGATATCTGAAATTTTACTGCCTATGTTTTCCTCTAGGACTTTTATGGTGTCACAACTTACATTTAAGTCTTTTATCCATATTGTGTTTATTTTGGTGTATGGTGTAAGTTGGTGGTCTGGTTTCAATATTTTTTTTTACATGTACCAGTCCAGGTCTCCTAACACCATTTATTGAAGAGGTTGTCTTTACTCCATTGTATGCTCATGCCCTTTTTGTCAAACATTAATTGATCATAGAAACTTTAGTCTAAATGGTTCTTATTATGACCTAAAAGTAGTTTCCTTTATTCTAGGGAAATCCATTTAGTGAGATAAATTTAGAAGCATTTTAGTGATCATTATTCTCAGGTCTTTCTCTCCCCATTCACTTATTGCCAGGCCCAGCCCAGGCTCTGCAATGAATGTGGATTCATAGCAAGAGGGACTTAGCAGTTCTACTACCTCAACCTTAATAATAGCAGTACCTTCCCACTCCTAACGTGAACCCACTACCCACTGTGTTTGAAATTAAATTACTTCTGTTCTTAATTGGTGATCACTGCATTTTTGTTTTGTTTTAACTGGATATTTGTCTTCTTTTTGCAATGCCCCCTCAAAAAGAGAGAACCTAGTTTCTG
Organism: Micronycteris hirsuta; assembly: GCA_004026765.1. NCBI lineage: Eukaryota > Metazoa > Chordata > Mammalia > Chiroptera > Phyllostomidae > Micronycteris > Micronycteris hirsuta. Next base: position 7,596 of record PVJI01033512.1, read on the forward strand.
ATTTGGGGGCTCTGAAGGTAGAATTTTTCAATAGTCTTAGGTGACCTGGCTGCTGCTGGATCTTTGGCTTGTGTGCTGTCACCTCAATGTGGACATCTTAGTCTGTCACTTAGCTCCATCTGTACTCAAATGGGATTTTTTTGGTTTTAGTCTTTGACCTTTCTTCTGCATTTCTTCTATCTTATAGCCAGTGGGATCAGTAGAAAGGCATTTGTCTTCAATACCCATCTTAGCAAGTTCTCTCTGTCTCTCTGTCTGTCTTTCCCTGTCTCTCTGTTTCTCTCTCTGTCTCTGTCGCTCTCTTTCTCTCACACATACCTACAGCCTGAGTTTCTTGTTTTAGTAAATTCATTCAGATCAGAAGCTTGGGCAGTAACCTTGATAACTCCTTCTTCCTCAAACTCCACCACCCAATGAATCCTGTCCAAATGATTCTCTCATCTAAGTATCTCTTGAGTCCTGCCACTTGTCTCTTGTTGCCATGACCCTATTTCAGGCCTCCAAGAACTCCTGAATCACTCAAGAAGCATCCTGACTTCTTTTTCTCCTCCCAAACTTCCCTTCAAGTTGTCTCCAGAGTGAGACTCATTCCCTAGGAAAAAGGCAAGATCGCCCATTAGGTATGGGTAAAAATATTAGAATTTCAAATTATATTCTAAAATGTTATGCTTTAAACATTTATAATAGTGTTTTTATATTTATATAACAAAGTATATTGCTAAGTGTATTCTTATAAATAAATAAATAAACAATATGGAGGCACACTCTCAAAAATATTTTGCTGACATGAGTTCACAACTAAAAAAAAGTTCGGAGATCACTGTTCTACACAGGTTTACAGTTAGGATAAACTTTTAGAAACATCCTGATAATAATACTACTGCATTAAATACTGCCATACCAAATTGAACTGAGGGGTAAGTTTATATTTCTTCTTTTTTAAAAAGTATACAATTCTTAAGATATTATTAGCATACCATGGAATTTATCTATTAATGGTATCTTAATTTTTTAATATATTTACAGATATAGGCAATCATACTATGATGCAATCAACTTTACAATTGTTTTATCACCTCAAGAAAGTTCTGTATCCATTATCTCTCACCTCCCTATCTTCCCATTTCCTCCTTTGAGCCTTAAGCAACCACTAATTTACTTTCTGTTATATATATTTACCTATTTTGGGCATTTCATATAAATGGAATCACATAAAATGTAGATTTTTGTGACTGACTTCTTTCATTCAGCTTAATGATTTTAAAATTCATCCAAATTGTAGCAGGTATCAATTTATATTTCATTTCTTTTTATGACCAAATAGTAGTATTTCATTGTATGGATATACTACATTTTGTATACTATTCTGTTGATAGACCGTTTTTTTCTACCTTTTGACTGTTATAAATAATTCTGTAATAAACATTCATGTATAAGTTTTTGTGTAGCTATGTTTTAACTTTTCTTGGTTATATACCTATGGGTGGAATTGCTAGGTCATCCAGTAACTCATTGTGTAATTAAGGAACTGCCAGACTGTGTTCTGAAGTGATGCACCATTTTACGTTCTCATCAGAAATATATGAGGGTTCCAGTTTTTCTACATCCTAGCTAACAGTTATTACCTTACTTTTGATTCTAGCCATTCTAGTAGATATGAAGTAGCAGCCCATTGTGGTTTTGATTTCCATTTTCCTGATAGCTACTTATGTTCAGCATCTTTCCTTGTATTCATTGACCATTTGTATATCTTCCTTGGAAAAATATCTGCACAGATCTATTACTCATTGTTAAATGGGTTGTCTTTTTTTTATTGAGTTGAAAGAATTTTTTGTGTATTCCAGGCACAAAATCTTTTTCAGGTGTATTATTCACAAATATATTATTTTATTCTGTGGATCACCTTTTCGTTTTCTTGATAATATCTTTTAAAATACACAAAAGTTTTTAATTGCAAATATGTCTAATTTACCTATTATTTTTCTTTTGTTGTTCAGGCTTTTCCAGTTATATCTAAAAATCATTTGCCAAATCTAAGGTCATAAAGATTTACCACTCATGTTTATTTCTAAGTATTTTATAGATTTTGAAATTACATTTAGGTCTTAATTCCATACAAGTGAATTTTTGTATGGTGTGAGGTAAAGATCCAATGTCATTCTTTTACAGACAGCTATTCATTTGTAATAGCATCATTTACCGGAAAGATATGCTGCCTCCACTGAATGGTCTTGGCACCCTTAGCAAAAATTAGTTGACTATAGATGTATGAGTTTATTTCTGGAAGTTCATTTATATTACACAGATCCATATGCCTATCCTTGTGCTAGTACTGTACTATTTTTATTACTGTTACTGTGGAGTAAAATTTTAAATCAGGAAGTGTTAATTCTTCTACTTTCGTATTCTTTTCCAGCATTATTTTGGCTATTCTGGGCCCCATGCAATTCCACATAAATTTTGGAGTCAGCTTCGGAATTTTTGCAAATAAGTCAGTTGAAATACTGATAGAGATTATGTTGAGTCTACAGATCAGTTTAAGAAGGATTGGTATTTTAACAACATTAAATATTCCAATCCACAAACAGAAGATGCTTTTCCTTTTATTTAGATTTTCTTTAATTTCTATTGAGAGAGTAAATTTCACTTCTTTTGTTAAATTTATTCTTTTTCTAAAATTTATTTTTAAATTACAGTTGATATACAATAATATTATTTTAGTTTTAGGCATACAACATAGTGATTAAATATCCATATACCTTATGAAATCATATCAATAGGCCTAGAACTCATCTGGAACAGTATATAGTTATTGACTATATTCTCTATGCTGTACTCTATATTCCTGTGACTATTTTTGTAATTGTCAATTTGTACTAATCCCTTTCACCCTTTTCACTTATCCCACAACACCCCTCCTACCCGGCAAATGTCAGTTAGTTCAGTATCTGATTTTATTTCAGTTTGCTTGTTCATTTATTTTGTTTTTTGAGATTTATATATATATATATAAAGTCATGTGGCATTTGTCTTTCTCTGTATGATTTATTTCACTCAGCATGATACCATCTAGGTCCATTCATACTGTCAAAATAGTGACATTTCATTCTTTTTTAAGGAAGAATAGTATTCCATAAGGTGCATACATCTTTTTAACATGGTGTTTAGGATTTCTTTAAATAATCACTGAGAAGTAAAATTTGGGGGTCATATGGTAGTTCTAATTTTAATTTTTTAAGAACATTTATGCTGTTTTCCATTATGGCAGCAAAAATTTACAATCCCATACAGTACACAAGGGTTTTTTCCTCCACATCCTCACCAACACTTGTTTGTTGATTTATTGAGAATAGCCACTCTAACAGGTGTAAAGTGATATCTCATTGGGACATTAATTTACAGCTGTGCAGTCTGTCTTGCTCCCCAGTTTTTCTTCCTGGTAACTGCATGGAAATAAGAGGCCGCCCAGTCTGCCAGCCACCTCACCCTCCTGGTCCTCCAGCTGCCACCTTGCCCCCTGCCCTCTCCACCCTGGCCGCCCGTCTCCTCCCCTCCCACCAGTCTGAATGAATGTTTCTTCTTTAACTCCTTGGTTGTTTGAC
>PVJI01033513.1:0-11207 GCA_004026765.1 Micronycteris hirsuta
TGCCCATCTACAAATGAATGGATCAAGAAACTATGGTACATTTACACAATGGAATTCTACGCAGCAGAGAGGAAGAAGGAGCTTATGCCCTTTGCAACAGCATGGATGGAACTGGAGAGCATTATGCTAAATGAAGTAAGTCAGGCAGTGAGGGACAAATACCATATGATCTCACCTTTAACCGGATCATAACCAACAAAAGCAGAAAGCAAGCAAAACATAACCAGAGACACTGAAATTAAGAACAGTCTAACAATAGACAGGGGAGAAGGGGGAGGGGACAATGGGGAGAAGAGTTTTCAGGAATCACTGTAGAGGACACATGGACAGAACTAAGAGGGAGGAGGGAGGCTGGGCGGGGAGGTGGGATGGGAGAGGAAGGGAGGCGGGGAGGGGAGAGGATGCAAATAACTGTAATTAAACAAAAAATTTTAAAAAAGACTTTCAAGAGCAGGCAAACCTGTAGTGATAGAAATCAAAACTGGTTAACTTGGCTGAAAAGGGTTAAAGAGAACTTTCAGAGATGGAAATACTCTACATCCTGATTTGGGTGGTTTTTAGCAGGAGTGCACATTTGTTAAAGTCACTGAACTGGACACTGAAGGTCTGTTTATTTCATTCTGTGAAATCTGCCTCAATTTAAAAGTAAGTATTTAAAAACATTTTAAAGAGAGAGAATGGCAGAAATATTGGAGATAGGGTATACAGAAGTCTTTCAAACAGTTTTGCTACAAGTAGGAGCAGAGAAAATGGACAGTAACTGGTGCAACTAGTACTAGGAAGATCATTTTGTTTGTTTGTTTTTTAAGATAAATGACAGCACAGTTGAATGCTTGTAGCAATGATTTAGGCAAGTTGCTGAAGTGATTTCCTTGAGCAGACAGAAGAGGTGAAATTTAGACCATAGTGATGGGGTTGACTATAAGTAACAGCTTAGAGGGATCATCTGTGGCAAGAGGGCAGAGAATGAGACTGAAGAAGGCAGGTGGGAGTCTGTGGGTGTTCTCTTTTGATTATCTTTACTCAGTGAAGTGGGAAGCAAGGTTCTCAGCTGAGAGTGAAAATGAAGGAGTCAGTGGTGGACATTTGCAAGGGAAGTGTAGAAAATACTCACAGAATACAGGAGTGGGACGAGTCTACAGCAGGAATCAGGCTGAAGCCTGCCCACTGCTTGTGTTTATGTTAGTGTAGGTAGCTAGATATTAATAAAGGAAGGAAAGAAGAAGAATCAGACATTATTATGCAAAATAAAACTGGGAGCATGAGCTTGTTTGCTTCACCAGGAAGCTACAGCTTCAAACATCCCAGCGGATCACAGCATTGCCCCACCAAGGATTAACACACCTCCATTCCTCGCTTCAGTGCTGGATTGTTGGGGGAAACGGAGAAGTAAGCACGTGCACAACAGAAGTTGAAATGGTGCAGAGGGGGTACTTGACTGTAGAAGCCTGTCAGTCTAACCTGGGAAAGTGATCAATTATTTAGGAGGCCCTGGAAGCTTGGGAAATTGATTGGTTATTTTGAAAAAGCTGCTTGTCCTTCCCAAGCCCAAAATGATACAATCTCAGGGAACAAAGCCCTTCTCTCTCTTTCCCAGGAGATGCAACCGTGCAGGTCTAGCAGCTGTATGGGTCCCCAGCTCACCATACAGGTTCCGAAGAACTCAGCTTTAATATGAAACAGAAACTTTAGATATTGACTCTATTTCTGGCTCTGATTTTCCATGGAGGGATGGATGGAGATGGGGCATTGAACACCGAAGGGCAGCCTTCAATTTTACCCAAATTAATCTTACCAGACCTGATCCTCCCTCATGGGTCCCTGAAAATGCTTTTTCCTGTGACACCACAAGAACCCCACTTCCACAGGAAACATTTATATGGTCCTGGGGCTAAGGATGATTTTGACATTTTTAAATGGTTGGGGGAGGGAGATTAAAAGAAAAATAACATTTTGTTGCATGTGCAGACTAAATGTAATTTAAATTTAATTTTCACATGTAACGTTTCACTGGAACACAGCCACCACACCTGTTCATTCAGGTGTTGTCTGAGGCTGCTGTGCATGACAATGGCAGAGTTGAGTAATTGCCACAAAGACCACAGGGCCCACAAAGCCTAAATTATTTACCAAGGGGTCCTTCACAGATAAAGTTTGTCTATTAACATGACGCTGGGCAGAATTAAGCATTCACTTAAGGCAGGAATGGCAAACTCATTTTCACCAGGGGCCACATCAGCCTCGCAGTTGCCTTCAAAGGGCTGAATGTAATTTCAACTCCTTAACAGTTAAGGAGTAGTTACATTTATACAGTCTTAAAATTATTTCAGCTCTTTGAAGGCAACTGCGAGGCTGATGTGGCCGCTGGTGAAAATGAGTTTGACACCCCTGACTTAAGGAGTGTGATCCTGAACTTAAAATGAGGCACAACATAGTTGTATGTTTTTCCTTATCTGTAATGTGGTAATAATCAGGCCCCTAATTAGATTATAGTTTGGTTATTAATTGAGAAAGTGTCTAGCACAAAGTGAGTTTCATTCAACATGAAAACCCAACGACTTATGATCATTTCTTCCTTCTGGGGCTAAAATGCATGGATATGTGAAATGCAAAGGTCATAGTGGATTTCTGGGCAGATCGGGGTGCTTTATGAAACACACTCCTGAAAAAGCTCCTCTATAAACTGGGCTTTTTGTATTCACATTCCCCAAGAACAATTTTCTGTGACCCCTTGGATAACGGTTGGCTTTTCACATACTCCAATCCCAACTTGAAACTGTTCCAAATACATGCTCCTAAACCGTGCTGGGAAGCCAGGCTGTCACCCAGCACCTGTGAGATCCAAGGGGCAAATTTAGGACTGAATCAAGTAGGAGCATTTCATAAGACCTCCCCTCACCCATCCCCACTCAACCATACTGCAGACATGCTATCACCAATGTAGCTTCATAACACAAACACAAGAAAGAGTTCATGGACACTGTTAGTGTAACAATAATTTCCCATGAATGAGATTTGTCATTACCTTATTAAGACATTTTAAAAATTTTAATCTAATGGCAAGAAATATTATTATTTTCTTTAATTAATTTAAAAAACTCCTTGTGGTTTCTTGGATTCAATCCTGTATTTATTGTTTTTTATTCTATTAACAAATATTTATTAAGTACATACCATATACAGAAACTGGTAAAGGCCATGAAAAGGTGAGAAGTAAAGAGTTACAACAATGTATATGGCACGTTTAATATCTCAGGTAGTTAATTATATGGTTTTATATTTCACTTTTACATCTTGAATATATTGAGAATTGATCTTTTTAATTTTTATTGACTTTATTAGGATGACACTGGTTAATAAAATTATATAGCTTTCAGGTGTACAATTCTATAATATATCATCTATATATTGTATTGTGTGTTCACCACCCGAAGTCAAATCTCCTTTCATCACCATTTAGGCTCCTTTTACCTTCTTTTACCTTCCCCCCTCTTTTTCCCTCTGGTAATCACAATATTGTAGTATGTCTCTATCAGTTTTTTACCTTAATCTCTTCACCTATTTGACCCATCCCCCAAGCCACTCCCTTCTGACAGCTATCAGTCTGTTCTCTGTATCATAAGTCTGTTTCTATTTTGTTTGTTCATTAGATTCCACATATAAGTGAAATCATAATGTAATTGTCTTCCTCTGACTGACTTATTTCACTTGGTATAATAATGTCCAGGTCTGTCCATGCGTCACAAAAGGTAAGATTTTCTTTTTTATGGCTGACTTGTATACCGTAATGTACATATTCTACAACTTTTTTCTCTACTCATCTACTGATGGGCATTTAGACTGCTTCCAATTTTACCTATTGTAAATAATGCTGCAATGAACAGAGGAGCACATATATTCTTTCAAATTACAGTTTCAGGTTTCCTTAGATAGATTCCCAGAAGTGGAGCCACTGGATCATAAAAGAGTTCCATTTTTAATTTTTTGAGAAAACACCATACTGCTTTCCACAGTGCCTATACCAATCTGCATTCCCACAAACAGTATGCAAGGGACCTCTTTTCTCCACATCCTCTCCCACATTCATTGTTTGTTGATTTACTGATGATAGCCATTCTGACAGGTCTAAGGTGATGACTTATTGTGGTTTTAATTTGCATTTCTCTAATGATTAAGTGATGTTGAGCATCATTTCATGTGTCTATTAACAATCTATATGTCCTCTAGAAAGAAGTATCTATTCAGACCCTCTGCCAATTTTTTAATTGGATTGTGTGCTTTTGTGTGTGTGTGTTGACTTTTATATGTTCTTTATAAATTTTAGGGTTAACCCCTTATCAGATGTGTTGTTGAATATGTTCTCCCATTCAATGGGTTGTATTTTCATTTTGTTAATGGTTTCCTTTGCTGTGCAAAAGCTTTTAGTCTGATGTAGTCCTATTTTTTCTTTTGTTTTCCTTGCCCAAGGCAATATATTAAAAAAATATATTGCTATGAGAAATATCTGTGATTTTACTGCTTATGTTTTCTTCTAGAAATTTTATGGTTTCAAATCTACCATTTAAGTCTTTAATCCATTTTGAGTTTATTCTTACATATGGTGTAAGAAAGTGGCCTGCTTTCATTTTTTTAAACATATCTGTCCAATTTTTCCAACACTATTTATTGAATAGACTGTCATTGCCCCATTGTATGTTCTTGTCTCCTTTGTCCAATGTTAATTGACTGTAAAGGGGTGATTTTTATCCTTCATTTGGTTTATGTAATGTATCACATTTACTAATTTGAGGATATTGTACAACCTTGCATCTCTGGAATAAATCCAATTTAATCATGGTGTATGATGTTTTTAATGTATTGGCGAATAGAATTTGCTAATATTTTGTTCAGGATTTTAGCATTTATGTTCATCAGGAATATTGGCCTATAATTTTCTTTCTTTGTAGTGTATTTATCTGGTTCTGGAATTAGAATAATGGTGACCTTATAAAATGAGCTTGGGAGTCTTTCCTCTTCTTGAATTTTTTGAAATACTTTGTGAAGGAGAAGTGTTAGTTCTTTTCTGAATATTTGATAAAATTTACCGGTGAAACCATCTGGTCCAGGGCTTTTGCTTGTTGGAAGTTCACCTGTGAAAATTTCCAGTCCAGTAATTTCATTTGTTGGGATTTTTTTTTAATTATTGTTTCAATTTAATTAGTTTTATTCAGTCTATTCAGGTTTTCTGATTCTTCCTTATTCATTTTTGGAAGATTATTTGTTTTTGGAATTTATCCATTTCATCCAGATTGTTTAATTGTTTGGCATATAATTGTTCATTTTTACAACCTTTTTTATTTTTGTGGTGTCAGTTAACATTTCTCTTCTTTCATTTCTAATTTTATTTATTTGTGTCCTCTCTCTTTTTTTCTTGATGAGTCTTGTTAAAGGTTTGTCAATCTTGTTTATCCTTTCATAAAACCAGCTCTTGGTTTCATTGATCTTTTGTATTTTTTAAATTCTATTTTGTTTATTTTTATCCTGATTTTTGTAATTTTATTAGTCACTTTGGACTTTTTTTGTTGTTCTTTCTCTAGTTCCTTTAAGTTAAATCTAGATTATTTATTTGAGATTTTTCTTGTTTTTTGAGGTAAGACTGTAATGCTATGGATTTTCCTCTTCGGACTGATTTCACTGTGTCCCATACATTTTGCATTGTTGTGTTCTCATTTTTATTTGTTTCAAGGTGTGTTCTGATATCTTCTAATATCATTTGTTAACCCATTCATTGTTTTTTTGTTTATCCTCACTTCTGAACATTTTTTTCCTTGCTTTTTTATAGAGAGGGGAAGAGAGAGAGAGAAATATACATGTAAAGATAAACACTGATTGGTTGTCTCCCATACACTCCCAGACTGGGGCTGACACATGCCCAAACTGGGATCAAACCTGCAACCTTTGTGCCATGACCAGGAATTAAACCCACAACCCTTCAGTTACCAGATGACACTCCAACCAACTGAGCCACACCAGCTAAGGCACCATTCATGGTTTAGTAACACGTTATTAAGCCTCCATGCTTTGTGTGTTCTTCTGTATTTTTTTTTTGTATATGATTGATTTCTAGTTCATACCATTGTGGTTAAAGCACACACTTGACATGTTTGTAATCTTCTTAAATTTATTGAGACTTATGTTGTGGCCTAACGTGGTCTATCCTAGAAAATGTTCCATATGCACTTGAAAACTATGTATATTCTGCTACTTTGGGGTGAAATATTCTAATTATATCATTTAAATCCACCTGATCTAGTATGTCAGTTAAAGATGTCAATGAGGTGTTAAAATCCTCTACTACAACTATATTACTGTCAATCTCTCCTTTTATGTCCATTCAGATTTACTTTATATATTTTGTTGCTCCTGTGTTGGGTGGATAAATGTTCACAAGGGTTATATATTCCTATTGAATTGCTCCCTTTACCATTAAGTAGTGACCTTTGTTGTCTCTTACTACAGCCTTTGTTTTAAAGTCTGTTTTGTCAGATATAAGTATTGCTACCTCAGCCTTTCTTTCATTTCCATTTGCATGAAATATCTTCTCTCATCCCTTTATTTTAGTCTTTGTGTATCTTTTTTTCTGAGGTGGGTATCTTGTAGAGAGCATATACATATGGGGCTTGTTTTCTTATTTATTCAGCTACCCTATATCTTTTTATTGGAGCATTTAAACCACTTACATTTAAAGTGATTCTTGATAGGTACATATTTATTGCCATTTTATTCTTTTAACTATGTTCCTTTCTTCTTCCTCCCCACCCCTCCTCCTCCTTCTCCTTCTTCTTATGATAAAGACCCACTAACATTTCTTGTAAAACTGATTTGGTGGTAACAAATTCCTTTAGTCCTTTTGCGGGGTGGGGAGAAGGGTCTGGGAAGCTCTTTATTTCTCCTTCAATTTTCAGTTATATCCTTGCTGGGTAAAGTAGTCTTAATTATAGGTTCTTGGTCCCTTGAATTATCTTTATTTTTTTTAATTCTTTTTGTTTGTTTTTGCTGCTCTGATTATTTTCTGCTACCTTGTCTTCCAAATCTGATTTAATCCTCTGCTTCATCCAACCTACTATTTATCCCTTCTTGCACATTCTTCATTTCACATATTATATTCTTTATGTCTGACTGGTTATTTTCTATGGTTTCTATTTCCTTTTTTATGCTTGCTATCTCTTTGTTGGAGTTTTTCCTAAGATCTTTGAGCATTCTTATAACCGTTTTTTTTTTGGGGGGGGGGTTGTTTTGTTTTTTTATTCTGTACCTGGTAAATTGCTTGCCTCCACTTTATTTATGTCTTTTTCTGGAGATTTCTCCTATTCTTAACCCTATGATATGGAGTCTGTTCCTTTCTTTTCCCATTTTGGCCGCTTCTTTGTGTTTGTTTCTATGTGTTAGGTAGATCTGCTATGTCTTTCAGTCTTGGTAGTATGGTATAGTGGGTGCTTCGTGAGACACAGTGGTACAGTATCCTTGATCATCTGAGCAGGGTCCTCCAAGAATATCTCTTGTGGGGGTTATGTGAGCCCTCCTGTTGTAATTGAGTCTTGATTTCTATTGGTCTATTTATGCATGGAGTCAAAGCTCCGGCTGGCTGACTATAAAGATTGACCTGTACCTCAATGTATGAGCTGCTGTGCAGGTATTAAAGACACAAAGTAGAATTTGCCTCAGCAGGGTCTGGTGTCTGCCAAGTTATGCTTTTGGATTTGCTGCTTGTGAAGCTAATTTGATCTTGCTCTGATGTTGTCTGAAGCTAACCACTGTGTGCATTGGTTCTGGGGCCTCTTGGGAGGGACTCTGGCTCTAGACAATGTCAGACATTGCCTATGACTGGTCCCAGACAACATTATTGGAACTACAAAATGAATCATAGTTACTGGATACTTCTGCAAGCCCTGGGTATGTGCAAGATGGACCAAGCTGCACACCAAGGCCAACTTTTAGCAGCACCAGTCCTGGGGGCTGGTCAGCAAAAGTCCCAATGCAACACAAGATCTGTTTCTGCCAGAGTCTGCCTGTCAGCTGCCTGTTAGGCTCAGTCACTGAAAGAACTTCTGGAGGTACGTGTTTTATGAAGTAGGTTCTCATTGAGTCAATATGTACAAGCAAATAGTGTTCACCAGATTGACACAACTTCAAACTCGGTGACCCTCCTAGGCTCAGACGCAAGTGCTGGGTCTGAGGCTACTCAGCAAATGTCCCAGAGTATACCAAATTTTGCCAACACCTGCTGGTTGCTCACTCATCTTTCTGGGGAGGCAGTGTCTCAGGGAGTTTATCAGGCCCAAACAGACCAAGAGTTAACTATGTGAAGGGAGGGCTTTGCAGTGATTGGGCATATATGGGGAAAATGTTCACTGTCCTAGAGTCAAACAATTCAGTCTGTCCCAGATTCTGCCAGGAGCCTTATCTAAGAAGAATGGGGCCATGAGGGGTTGGAAGGATGAGCCTAGTGAGTTTCCTGTGAGAGGGAGTCACCAGTCAGGATCACAGAAAAGTGGGGGAAATGGCCCCCAACACAAAGCCATACAATTCAGTCACTGTAACCACCTGATTTTGCCCAGACCTCTATACCTTGGCTCAGGCAGCTGACTCCTCAGCAGGGCGCAAGCTCTGCAGGGTAGAGCAACAGGGAGCCCAGTGGGTAAAGCTGTTGCTTTCTCCCCGGCTCATGCCATATGGAAGGGAATGCTCCACCAAAGACAGATAACATCTGTGACCCACACAGATATTGAGGTGACTTTTCCTTCAGCTTTCTCCCCAGAGCCACTAATCCCAGGCTCTCCTTATAAGATTCTAGTCTGCTCCACCTTCCCATCACAGGAGCTCAGGCTGAATGGCTACAGATCAGATTTTGTGCATTGACCATTTAATAGGACACCTGTCTCTCCCTGGCAGACAAAATCCCTGCTGATTTTCACAGTCAGATATTATGTGGGCACCTCTTCCTGGCTCTGGTGCTCTGGGATGGGGAAGTCCTGCATGGAGTTGAGACCCCATTCTCCTGAGAAGAGACCTCTGCAACTGAGATATCCCTCTAGAAACTCAGCTGCCCATTGGAGAGAGGTCAGCCCTTTTGGGGCCTCTGCCCTTTCTACCAGTCTTATTGTGTCTTCTTCTATAAATCCTTGATTATTATACTTCTCTACAGTTAGTCTTCATATGGTTATTTAGGTTGATTGCTCTATATGTAGTTGTAATTTCAGTTTGGTCTTGGGAGGAAGTGAGTGTACCATCCACCTACTCCACTGTCATCTTGGATCTCTCCTTGTATCTTAGATCTTTTTGGGTCCATTACAATCATTGGATTCAACTTTATCCTTTTTTTTAATTTTATTGTTGTTCAATTACAGTTGTCTGCATTTTTCCCCCACCACTCCCCCCTCCCTGCCCCAACCAAACCCACCTCCCTTCCTTGCTTCAACCCTTCCCCTTGCTTTTGTCCATGTGTCCTTTACAGTAGTTCCTAAAAACCCTTCCCTCCATTTCCCCCTCCCTCCTATTCCCTCACTTCTGGTTATTGTACCTTTATCCTTTTTAACTCATAAAAATCTCATAAAAGTGGACTTCCAGGCAAGATGGAGGCATGGGTAGACACACTGTGTCTCCTCATACAGCCAAAAGAGAGACAACAACAATTTAAAAAACAAAAAACAACAAGAACTGACAGAAAATTGAACTGTATGGAAGTCCAACAACCAAGGAGTTAAAGAAGACACATTCATCCAGACGAGTAGGAGGGGCAGAGCTGGGCAACCGGGTGGAGAGGACTCATGGCAAGGCAGCTGGAGGACTGGGCAGTCCCATATTCTAGTGCAGATAAGCAGGGATGAACAACAGGGGAGCCTAACAGACTGTGCAACCCAGCGTCCCAGTGTGGGGAAATAAAGCCTCAAACCACTGATTGAAAACACCTTTGAAGGTTGAGGCAGCAGCAGGAAGAACCCCCAGCCTCACAGGAGAGTTCATTGGAGAGACTCACAGGGTCCTAGAACACACACAAGCCCACCAACCTGGGAATCAGCACCAGAAGGGCCCACTTTGCTTGTGGGTAGCAGGAGAAGTGACTGAAATCCAGCAGAGAACAGGGCAAGTGCCATTGTTTCCTCTCGGACCCCTTCCCCACATACAGCATCACAGTGCAACGACATGGGTTACCCCACCCTGGTGAACACCCAAGGCTCTTCCCCTTATACATAACAGGTGCCTCAAGACAAAAAAAAGAAAAAGGCACAAATGAAAGAACAGATCAAAGCTCCAGAAAAAATACAACTAAGCAATGAAGATATAGCAAACCTATCAGATGCACAGTTCAAAACACTGGTAATCAAAAAAAAAAAAAAAACACTGGTAATCAGGATGCTCACAGAATTAGTTGAATTTGGTCGCAAATTAGATGAAAAAATGAAGGCTATGCTAGGCGAAATAAAGGAAAATGTACAGGGAACCAACAGTGATAGGAAGGAAACCAGGACTCAAATCAATGATTTGGAACAGAAGGAAGAAATAAACATTCAACCAGAACAGAATGAAGAAACAAGAATTCAAAAAAATGAGGAGAGGCTTAGGAACTTCCAGGACAACTTTAAATGTTCCAACATCTGAATTATAGGGGTACCAGAAGGAGAAGAGGAAGAGCAAGATATTGAAAACTTATTTGAACAAATAATGAAGGAGAACTTCCCCAAGCTGGCGAAGGAAATAGACTTCCAGGAAGTCCAGGAAGCTCAGAGAGTCCCAAAGAAGTTGGACCCAAAGAGGAACACACCAAGACACATCGTAATTACATTACCCAAGATTAAAAATAAGGAAGTAATCTTAGAAGAGAAAAGGGACTTCCAGCCAAGATGGAGGCATAGGTTGACACACTGTGCCTCCTCGCACAACCAAAAGAGGAAAAATAACAATTTTAAAAAGCGAAAACAACCAGAACTGAAAGAAAACTGAACTGAGTGGAAGTCCGACAACCAAGGAGTTAAGAAGACACGTTCATCCAGACCGGCAAGGAGGGCAGAGCCGGGAGGAGAGCACTTGCCAAGACGCGGTTTGTGGAGTGATACCGGCAATGCTCCAGCCGTCCAAAGAGGCCCGTGGTGGGTGCGCCTGGCCAAAACGTGGCAGGCGCACTCGGCAAAACCAGGGCTGAGACTGGTGGACTGGGTGGTCCCTCAATC
>PVJI01033514.1:0-11207 GCA_004026765.1 Micronycteris hirsuta
AATTTGGATGCCTTTTATTTCCTTTTCTTGTCTGATTGCTGTGGCCAAAACTTCCAGTACTATGTTTAATAGAAGTGGTGATAGTGGGCAACCTTGTCTTGTTCCTGATCTTAGTGGGAAAGATTTTAGTTTTTGTCCATTGAGTATAATGTTGGCTGTAGGTTTCTCATATATGGCCTTTATTATGTTGAGGAATGCTTCCTCTATTCCCACTTTGCTAAGTGTTTTTATCATAAATGGATGCTGTACCTTATCGAATGCTTTTTCTGCATCTATTGATATGATCATGTGATTTTTGTCTTTGCTTTTGTTTATGTAATGTATTACGCTTATTATTTTGCGAATGTTGTACCATCCTTGCATCCCTGGGATGAAACCTACTTGGTCATGGTGAATGATCTTTTTAATGTATTGCTGGATGCGGTTTGCTAATATTTTGTTGAGGATTTTAGCGTCAACGTTCATCAGTGATATTGGCCTGAAGTTTTCTTTTTTGTTGTGTCCTTTTCTAGTTTTGGGATTAGGATGATGCTGGCATCATAAAAAGAGTTTGGGAGTCTTCCATCATTTTGGATTTTTTGGAATAGTCTGTGAAGGTTAGGTGTTAGTTCCTCCTTAAATACTTTGTAGAATTCTCCTGTGAAACCATCTGGTCCAGGGCTTTTGTGTGTTGGGAGTTTTTTGATTACTGCTTTAATTTCATCTGCTGTTATTGGTTGGTTCAGGCTTTCTGTTTCTTTCTTATTGAGTTTTGGAAGATTATATTTTTCTAAAAATGTGTCCATTTCTCCTAGGTTTTCATATTTCTTAGCATACAGTTCTTAATAGTAGTGACTTATAATTCTTTGTATTTCTGTGGCATCAGTTGTAATATCCCCTCTTTCATTTCTGATTGAGTTTATTTGGGTCCTTTCTCTTTTTTTCTTGATAAGCCTGCTTAAAGGCTTGTCTATTTTGTTTATCTTTTCAAAGAACCAGCTCCTGGATTCATTGATCCTTAGAATTGTACTTTTAGTCTCTAAGTCATTTAATTCTGCCCTGATCTTGGTTATTTCCTTCCTTCTACTTGCTCTGGGTTGTCTTTGCTGTTGTTCCTCGAGTTCTTGTAGGCGTAGGATTAGGTTGATTGTGTAAACTGTTTCTGTTTTTTTTAGGTAGGCCTGTATTGCTTGGAACTTCCCTCTCAAGAGTGCCTTCGCTGTGTCCCATAAGTTTTGGGTTGTTGTCAGTTCATTTTCATTTGTTTCAAGGAAATTTTTGATTTCTTCCTTAATCTCATCCTTGACCCATTCATTGTTTAACAGCATGCTATTCAGTCTCCGTGAATATGAGTGTTTTGGGTTTTTTTCCTTTGGGTTGTTTTCTGTTTTCAGTCCCTTGTGGTCAGAGAAAAACCTTGGTATGATTTCAATTTTCTTGAATTTGTTGAGGCTTGTTTTGTGTCCTATCATATGGTCTATTTTTGAAAATGTTTCATGTGCATTTGGAAAGAATGTATATTTAGCTTCTTTGGGGTGAGGGGCCCTATATATATCATTTAAGTCCATTTCTTCTAGGGCATTGTTCAGTGCCACAATGTCTTTGCTGATATTTTGTTTGGAGGATATGTCCATTTTTGACAGTGAGGTGTTGAAGGCCCCTACTATAATTGTGTTGCTGTCATTGTCTTTCTTGAAGTCCTCCAAGATTTTCTTTATATATTTGGGTGCTCCTGTGTTGGGTGCATATATATTTACAATATTTATGTCTTCTTGGTGGATTCTTCCCTTGAGTATTATAAAATGTCCTTCTGGATATCTCTTTATAGCCCTTTTGGAAGTCTATTTTGTCTGATACGAGTATTGCTACCCCAGCTCTTTTTTCTTGTCCGTTTGCTTGGAAAACTTGTTTCCAGCCCTTCACTTTCAGTCTGTGTAAGTCTTTTGTCCTGAGGTGGGTCTCTTGTAGGCAGCATATGTGTGGGTCGTGCTTTCTTATCCATTCTGCTATTCTATGCCTTTTAGTTGGAGCATTTAATCCATTTACGTTTAAGGTTATTATTGATAGGTACTTATTCATTGCCATTTTTTTTGTACCTGTGTTCCTCACTATGTCTCTTTTCCTTCCTTTCCTTAAATCAGTCCCTTTAGGATCTCTTTCAGAGCTGGTTTGGTGGAGGTGTATTCTTTTAGACTTCTTTTGTCTTGGAAGCTCCTTATTTGGCCATCTATCTTGATTGAGAGCCTTGCTGGGTAGAGTAGTCTTGGTTGTAGGCCTCTGGTTCTCATTACTTCGAATATTTCTTGCCATTCTCTTCTGGCTTAGAGTTTTTCCATTGAGAAGTCAGCTGCTAACCTTATTGGGGTTCCCTTGTATGTTACTTCCTGCTTCTGCCTTGCTGCCTTTAGGATTCTCTCTTTGTCTTGGAATTTTGCCATTTTAATGATGATGTGTCTTGAAGTGGGCCTGTTAGGGTTCCTTTTGAATGGGACTCTGTATTTCCTGGATTTGTGTGGCTTTTTCTCTTATCAGATTAAGGAAGTTTTCCATCATTACTTTTTCGAACAGGTTTTCCACCCCTTGCTGTTCTTCCTCTCCTTCTGGTATCCCTATTATACGAATATTATTACGTTTCATGTTGTCCTGCATTTCCCTTAATACCTCTTCATTCTTCTGAGCCTCTTTTCCTGTTCTTGCTCTTTTTGGGTGCTTTTTTCAACCTTGTCCTCCAGCTCACTGATCCGATCCTCTGCCTCATAGAGCCTGCTTTTGATTCCTTCTATTGTGTTCTTCAGTTCAGATATTGTATTCTTCATTTCCTCTTGGCCCTTGTGAATAGTTTCTATTTCCTTTCTCATGTTAACATAGTTTGCAGTGAGTTCATTATAGTTTCCCTGTAGTTTCTGGTAGTTTTCTGTGAGTTCATCAAGCTTCTGGAGTTTCTTGAGCTTCCTGATAACATGCTTTGAACTCAATATCTGATAGTTGGCTTGCCTCTGTTTCATTTATCATTCTTTCTGGGGCTTCCTCCTTTCCTTTCATTTGGGGATTGTTTCTTTGTCTTTCCATTGTTTGTGGGATTCTTCTTGCTAGCCTTTGATTCTTAAATTTATCTGTCAAGTTCTCTGTAGCAGCAAAGTTAATTTTGTGTCACTGTCTCTGTTTTTTGGGCTGACTCTTGTCTGGGTCCCACTCTATTCTCTTCACAATTCCAGGCTTTAATGTCTCACATGTGGATAAAGAGGAGAGGGTAAGGGAGAAAAGGAAGGGAAAGAAAGCAAAAGAAAAATATTAAGAAAGAGAAAGAAAAAATAATACTCAAATAACATAAAATAAAATATAATAAAAAATATGAGATAAAAAAAGAGGAAACTAGGAATACCATATGAAGGGAAGGTAGAAGGAGTTAAAAATATAGAAGGACAGATAGGAAGAAGGGTGGGGAAAAACAAACAAAGAAACAAAAAGAAAACAAAAGAAAGAAGAAAAAAAGAAAAGAAAGACTTCTGTTGGCTGGGTTCAACAGCGTCTGGTCAGGGCTGCTACAGGCTGGGAAGATGTCAGACTTCCCCTGCTTTCTTCCTGGGCTGGAGTCTTAGCTTCCGTCCTGCCTCCAGTCGAGTTGCTAGGAGTTCGCAGCACCTCCTCTGGGCTGCCTGATCCCCACACTAAGGCAGAGTTTGTGAGGTCTGTGTCTTCCTTCAGTGGGGTTCGATGTTTTTCTCCCATGGAGGGAGTCTGCACCGCAAGTCTCCAATCACAGTGTCTGGGTTGTGTCTCAGGCCCTCCCAGAATGAGCTCCGCACCCCTGTATTTGTCGACCACTTTTATCTCTGGATTCGGGGCTTGCAAGCCACAGGCCGGGGCGCCCGGTGGTGCACCACCCCCAGCTGCCCCTGACTGGCTTCGCCCGGTGCGGGCCTGGTCTCGGAGTTCTGGGCCTGGGTCTCCCGTTCAGTTCAATCTCCAAATTCCTCCCGCTGGTACCCCCTGCCTCTGCAGACCTGTCCCCACGTACACACCGACCTCCGGACTGCTGGGGACAAAGGCTCTCCCATCAGATGCGCTTGCCTGCTTTGACAACTCTCACACCCCAATCCAGCTCCCTCCCACGGATCCTGGATCAAACCGGGAAGATGCTGCGACTGGATCCGAAGACCTCCCGGTTCCCCGCAAGTCCCTTCCCTCCGAAGCAGACTCCCTACGGGCTGATCTTTCAGTTTTATGCGCAATCTTGGTCGCCAATCTTCCTGGAATAAAGCTGGATGATCACTCTGCTCCTCAGAAAATCAGCCAGATATCCCACCAGTGGGCTGGAGGAAACTGATCCTGCTCCCTTCTACGTGCTGCCATCTTTCCCCCCTCTCTCCCAGCTCACTATTTCTTTCCTCTGCTTTATCTAGCTAGCTTGTAATACCTTCTACTTTTTTAAAAATTTCAGATATTGTATTATTCTTTTCTTCCTAGTTCTTGTTTCTTTAATTTTATTTTATTTTTGTTCAATTACAGTTATTTGCATCCTCTCTCCTCCCCTCCTCCCTTCCCCTCCAGCCCCCCTCCCCCCAGCCTCCCTCCTCCCCCTTAGTTCTGTCCATGTGTCATTTCCATTTCCTTTTCCTTCTTGTTGTAGTTCCCACTCAGTTTTCTGTAGTTGTTCCTGAGTTCCTTTAGCATCCTTATAACCATTTTTAAAAAATTCTATATCTGATAGATTGCTTGTCCCAAATTTATTTAGCACTTTTAGTGTGGGTTCTTCTTTTCCTTTTGATTGGGGGCTCTTTCTTTGTCTCCTTACTTTAGGTGGCTCTTTTTGTTTATTTCTGTGATCCAGGATGTTCTGCTTTGTTAGCTGTCTTTATGGGGATGTCTTCTGTGGTAGGAGTTCTGTGTGACTTGGTGGTGCATTGTCTGTGATCTCCTTTTCTGGATACTCTAGGGTTACCCTTTCTTCCATTTGTGTGGGCTCTCTTATGTACTTGGGCTTTACCTGCTGGTGGCTTCTATGTTGATGGGTTATCTCTTCTAGCAGGTTTACTGGTAGTCACAACTCCTACCTTATCTTGTATGTGTTGTATAGTTATTGGTTAACAAAGCAGTGTTATCAGACAACAGAACCTATGCCAGCAAATGGTACTGCCCTACCACATCATCAATCTCAGCTGCACTTGAGCAAATATTGATAAAGGTGAAGAGAGATTATGGATATTAAAAGATATGACAAAGTGAATATGAGATGATCAAAAGAAGGGGAATATTATTGAGTGGTAAGAGGGAGGAGAATTGATAATAGTGGGGATAGAACTGCGGTGAAGATTGGGAGAGAACGAAATTTTAAATGTAAATAAAACAGGTAAAGGTAATAGGAACAATGGGACAATAAAAGGGGAAAGTACTCTATAAGGTCTGAGGTACAATTTAAAAGACATTTGACCAATGGAAACAAATTTGTAGAAAAACCATAGTAGGGTCAATAGCAACGACAGCTGAATGAAGTTTGATAAAGGTAGAACAGGAATAAGAATATTGTACTAAAGAAAAAATTGAATATGAAGTGGCTAGCATAAAGTAAATGATTTGAAGAGGATGAGCGAAGCAAACTAATAAGAGTAAGGAGTAAAGCCCAGGTTGAGAGAGGGTGAAATGAAACAAATAAATCATATTCCTCACTCCACTGATCAAGGCCAAGGGGAAGGTCAAATGGAGTAAGACAGGGGGAGAGTTTTCTATGAGGTTTCAGGAACCAAAAGATAGTGAACAACAATGAATTGCATTGGAGCAATACAGCAATAATTGTGGTATTTTGCCTAAGTAGTCACTGTTTATACAAGGAGCAAAAGTAACAAGACACTTATCAGAGGGGGAAAAGAATATTTGCTGACTTAAGAAAGAGAAGCAGTTATGCGAGGTTAGATGGAGGAGCAATAATGAGAGTAAGGGAAAGGAAATCAATGTAGTGTGAGAACAAATAAATTTACCACAACAGTAATAAAGTTCAGGAATATGGCGAAATGGATTAAGACCTGTGAGGGGTGCTGCGTGGTCTTTGGAATAACAATAACATGATAGAAATATATAAGCTGAATAAAAAGTAAAAGACCAAAAGTAGTGAGTCATTTGGAATATGAGTTGAGTGAAAGAAGAAAAGATACAATATGACAGGGAGAAAAACAAGCCACAACAAAAAAAAAACAGAAAAAACAAGCAAACAAATAATAATAACATAAATGAAAAGAAGAAAGAGAAATTAATTTTTTAAAACATTTTATTTATTTATTTTTAGAGAGAAGGAAAGGGAGGGAGAAAGAGGGAAAGGAACATCAATGTGTGATTGCCTCTCTCGCGCCCCCTAGCGGGGACCTGGCCATCAACCCAAGCATGTGCCCTGACTGGGAATCGAACCAGCGACCCTTTGGTTCACAGGCCTTTACTCAATCCACTGATTTACACCAGCACAGGCAAGATAAATTAAATTTAAAAAAATGCAAGTTCTAATGAAGAACAAGGTGAACTTTGTGTCAGGTGTTGGTTTTTGCCTTCTGACTTCTTTCTAAATCTGTCTCTGGTTTTCTTTCAGCTCCAGGACTTATTGTGTTACTCTTGAATAAAAAATAAAGAAAAAGAAAAAGAAAAAAATAAGAAAAAGAGAAAAGAGTGCCCCCTCCTGGTAGTTGCTAAGCATGCTTGGCTGGTTTTGAAGATCTTCCAGGTTCCTGCAGACAATGGGGTTTGGGCTCTGTTTTTACTTTGCGGTGGTTCTGCTCAGGAGTGAGCTTACTCTGGGCTTCAATAATCACCATTGTTCAGTTTTCAGCCCATGCCCCCCAAGTGCTGTGCGACCCGCACTGTCCACTTTGCACCTTTGCGTGTGTACAAACCACATCGCTTTGCACCCCTTTGATGAATACATGAGGCAAGTCCAGAGTCTATCTCAGACAAGGACAGTCACAGCCCTCCTCTTCTCCCGGCTCCAGGTGTGGCTGACCACTCTCTGACACTGTCCCAGACTAGCTGGCAACCACTTCCCTGGCTTGGGTACACAGCCAGCTCCATGTGTGCCTGCCATGCATGCCTTTTGTTTCTGCGCCAGCAATCTTGCATGATCAAGCCTCTCTGGGTGTGGGTTTGTGCCTTGCTTGCCTTGGGAGAGGAAGCAGCCACTAGGCTGCTATCACTGACCTGGTACCCCTCCAAAGTCTGATGTCTGCTTGGAAGCTGCCTAATGTGCCACACCGGGTGTGGGAGTTCTTTCCACATGCATGAAAACACACAGTCCTGGGATTCACGTGTACAGAGTATGGCTCTGCGTGAGGAAAAATTATTCCCGTGTGGGCAAGCGTGAATCATGTCAGTGGAAAAAGAATTCTCTAATAGGAATTTAGCAAAAATGTTTCTTAAGAAATTCTCTGACTTGCTGAGTCTCTCCCTCCTGGAGTCAAGAGACTTAAGTTAATGAATCCATGAAATTCTTCTCTGTCTCAATGTTTTATAGTCCTAAGAGTTAACAGCCCAAGTTAGCTTACCCTCAATTTACTTGTCTCCTGTTTAATGTACTACTCCGGTCCTGTCTGCCACTGGACCTGAATTTACAACCTAATGCTCTGTACCCTAAATGTTTACCTTACTGAGTAAACCTACCCCTTATCTATTCCCTTCCCATATATCCTCATGACCTTGCTTAAGACCCCTGTTCTGCATAAGTTCATGAATAATCAATCCAATGTAAATGTGTCCTAAAACTTCTAATAAAAAGCTTGGCTGAGCTATGCATGAGGCCTTTCGAAGATGGAGCGAAAGACCTGTGGCAACAACTGGAACTCTTTCTCCAAGTGTGTCTCTGGATGAGATTGATTCACACATCAGGGTATGGTCCCCCACGGATTTCGCTGGGACGAAATCCCAACGTCAACTGGGGACTTAACCTGTCTGCCTATAACACCTCCGTACCACCCATTTTGAAGCATTGTCTGCTCACTTTGGCTTTCAAACTTCATATGAGCTCAGATTCTGTTGGCTGTTCATTTTGTTCTTCAGGAGAACAGGTAAGTGTCACAGTTGGGTGCTCGAAAAAGTGCAATCAGCTCCCACCTACTTCGCTGTCATCTTCTTCTTCCTCTTTTTCTTCTCCTTCTCCTCCTCCTCCTTCTTCATCTAGCAAGCTTTTTAACATTTGTTGCAGTACTGGTTTGGTGTCAAGAAACTCCTTTAGATTTTTCTTGTCTGGGAAACTCCTTATTTCTCCTTTCATTTTAAATGATAGCCTTGCTGGGTAAAACAGCCTTGGTTGTAGGTCCTTGTTTTTCATCACTTGAATATTTCATGCAACTCCCTTCTGGCCTGAAATGTTTCTGTTGAGTAATAATATGGAAGTCTAAATATTGCTCCCTTTTATGTAACCACCTGCTATTCTCTTGCAGCGTTTAGAATTCTCTCCTTGTCTTGTCATTTTAATTATGATGTGTCTTGGTTTAGGCCCCTTGGGTACAACTTGTTTTGTTCTCTCTTAGCTTCCTGGACCTGTTTGACATTTTCCTTCAGCAGGTTAGGGAAGTTTTTGGTCATTATTTCTTCAAACAGGGTCTCAATCACTTGTTCACTCTCTTTTCCTTCCCATGATGTGGATGTTGTTATGCTTCATGTTGTACAAAATGTTCATTAATTTCTTCTCATTTTTTTAAATTATTTTTTTTCTTTTTGCTGCACTGCCTGGGTGGTTTTTTCTACCTTATCTTCAAAATCACTGATTTGATTCTCTGCTTCATCTAACCTGCTGTTTATTCCTTCCAGTGTATTATTTATTTCAGATATTGCATTCTTTATTTCTGACTGGTCCTTTTTTATGGTTTCTATGTCTTTTTTTCATGCTGTTGAGTATACTTATAACCATTACTCGAAACTTTCTATAGATTTTCTTCTAGAGAATTCTCTTGTTATTTCACTTGGGGGTCTGTTTTTTGTCTTCCTATTTTGTCTGCTTCTTTGTACTTTCCAGCTTAGCTGTTAAATCGATCAGTTGTTAAACTAATCAAGCTGTAATCAGCAGCCTGGCTTAAGCTCCACAGGGTGGGTCAGAGTAATTCCTGTGGATGGGGATATTGCTTCCTTTCAGGTTGATGCCAGTTTGAGAGAAGTGGAATCACTCCTCTCAAAGATACCTCCTGAGAAAGATGGCTCCTGCACTATAGGGAATGATTCAGCACAGAAATCCTGGTGGCTGTTCTTTCTGCTCTCTCTCCAGAGCCACCAAACCCAGATTCTCTTCAAGTGTCTCTAGTTCACTCTGCTCTTCCTCTGCCAGAGCCCAGGGTAAGTGGCTGCAAACAAAAATTTTTATGTTGTCCTATAAGAAGCTCTCTACATCTCTAGCCATCTCTCCCTGGAAGACAGGACCCCTGATGCTTTTCACAGCTGGATGTTATCTGGGTTTCTTTCTAGCTCTGGTGTTGTAGGCTGAGGAGCCCAGCTTGATATTTAGACCCATAATTTTTCAGGTGGAACTCCCCTGCCAGCTGCTGAAATATCCCTCTGGAACTTCAGCAACTGCCCATGACAGCCCAGCCAGCCCTCTCGTGCCTCCTCCATACTCCTTATCAGTCTCGTTGTGGTGAACTGGTTTCTTCTGTATGTCCTTTGTTATAAGGCTTCTCTCCACCTAGTGTTCAGTTGGTTATTCAGGATGATTTCTCTACAGTTTAGTTATAATTCCATATTGGTCCTGGTAAGAGATTAGTGTCACTTCCACTCATTTCTCCACTATCTTGGATCACTTGATCATTTCTTTTAAAAAATAGTTCCAGGAAAAAGCAAATAGGTTATTGCTGCAAAAGCTGGTTTGTCTGTCATTTAATCAGTTGGAAATTCCTACAAGTCAACACTTTGGTGAAGATCTAGGATGTGAGGTTTGATGTTCCTATTGATGACTCAGAGGTACCAAAGATCCTCAGCATCTCCTGACTCATCACAAAAGAAATAGTTTTGCCTAGCAGAGCTTTAGTGCTCAGCAGATTTTTCTGGGTCTGTATTTAAAAAAAAACTGATTAACAAAATACTAAATAATATTAAGGGTAAACTGTAATTAAAATATATATTTTTTCATAAGTGAAATTTTATTGATTGTTCTGAGGATAAGTACACAGACATTTCAATTGGTACACAATTCTTAACATATGTGACAAATATGTGAAGTCATGTAGTTGTGATTCTTTTCTGAAGTTATTCCAGTGATTTTCCACATTAAAATTTGGGGACTAATTTCCTTAATAGAGCATCAAGTACCAATATCTTCAAATGTTGATATGCTGTCACATCAAAGCCCGACTAATTCACAATTTAATATATATATTACATAATCAAATTTTCAATCTTCCAACCGAACCCTATACCTGCAAGAACTCGAGGAACAAAAACAAAGACAAACCAGAGCAAGTAGAAGGAAGGAAATAACCAAGATCAGAGCAGAATTAAATGACATAGAGACGACAAAAACAATTCTAAGGATCCATGAATCCAGGATCTGGTTCTTTGAAAAGATAAACAAAATGAACAAGCCTTTAAGCAGGCTCATCAAGAAAAAAAAGAGAGAGGACCCAAATAAACTCAATCAGAAATGAAAGAGGAGATATTACAACTGATGCCACAGAAATACAAAGGATTGTAAGACACTACTATGAAAAACCATATGCCAAGAAATATGAAAACCTAGGAGAAATGGATGAATTTCTAGAAAAATATAATCTTCCAAAACTCAATAAAGAAGAATCAGAAAGCCTGAACTGACTGATAACAGTGGATGAAATATTTCAGTAATCAAAAAACTCCCAAATTACAAAAGCCCTGGATCAGATGGTTTCACAGGAGAATTCTACAAAGTATTTCAGGAAGAGCTAACCCCTATCCTTCACAGACTATTCTAAAAAATCCAAAATGATGGAAGACCCCCACACTCTTTTTATGAAGCCAGCATCATCCTAATCCCAAAACCAGAAAAAGACATAACAAAGAAAGAAAACTTCAGGCCAATATCGCTGATGAACATTGATGCTAAAATCCTCAACAAAATATTAGCAAACCACATCCAGCAATACATTAAAAAGATCATTCACCATGACCAAGTAGGTTTCATCCCAGGGATGCAAGGATGGTACAACATTCGCAAAACAATAAACGTAATACATCACATAAACAAAAGCAAAGACAAAAATCACATGATCATATCAATAGATGCAGAAAAA
>PVJI01033515.1:0-11206 GCA_004026765.1 Micronycteris hirsuta
TGTCCTTCATCATGACTGCAAATCAAGCAAGCACACTTAAGCTATAAACTGCAGGGTACAAAGAGTTATTTACAGATTACAATCTTACTAACATTTGACCAGGAGTCACAGCGTGCTCTCTAAGTCTGTTTTTACTTTACTACTTACTACATTTCTAACAGGACTTAAAATATTCTAAGGTTATAATATCCCCGTTACAATAAGGCACCCGTTTTTAATTCTTTAAGGAAATTCCATATTGTTTTCCTTCAACTGCACCAATTCTCTTCCCACTCAAAGTGCACATTGTTCTGTTGACAGCACGTCCACGCCATCCTTTCTAATCTCCTGTTTACACTCATTTTTTGTTGTTTTATTTGGATTTTTGATGTTGCTTTGTAGAGGTTCATTTATATTCTGGATGTTAACACATGATTAGATATATAGCTCGAAAATATATCCCCAATTGCACAGGTTGCCTTTTCTCTAGTTGATGATATTATTTTCATGTACATATGATGTTGAGCTTAATGTAAGTCAATTTCTTTCTATTTATTCTTGTTTATTGTGCTTTTATGTCATATTCAATAAATTATTGACAAATCCAAAGCCATCAAGTTTTCTTCTATGTTTTGTTTTAGGGGTTTTATACTTTAAGTCTACATCCAGGTCTTTATACATTTTGGCTTATTTTTTCTGTATGGAATATAATAGGGTTTTGCTTTATTCTCTTCACATGGACATACAGTGAACCAAACACCATTTGCTGGTGATGCTGTCCTTTCCACATCATGTCATCAAAAAATGCAGGAAAAATTTGACAAGCCATACTGCATATTCCTGGGAAGAAAAACAACACACTAAAGACAGAAGGAAACTGCTTCTTATAATAAAGGCCATGTATAAAAGCCCATTGGTAACATCATTCTCAGTGCTAAAAATAATGGAAACATTTTCTCTAAAATCAGGAACAAGACAAAGACACCCACTCTCACCACTGGCATTCAGCGTAGAACAGAATTCCTAGTAGGAGCACTTTGGTGAAAAATTAAATAAAATGCATCCAAATCAGAAAGGAAGAAGTAAAATGATCACTGTTCACACATGACATGAACTTACAGTGGGATTCCATTTCATTTCAATAATTAAATGAAGGTATTCATTTGCAGAAGTGTTTAATATATGTGTGGATTTCCTTTGCACTGTGACATATGACCCTCCTACATTCCTTGGACGCAGCAGGAGCTAAACTGCACATGTGAATGAACTGAGCATGAGTCCATGCATATGTGTGTGCATAAGTGCACTTGCAAATTGCAGGGTGCAGCATTGTGTATCATCACTCTAACTTTGCGTAATACCAAAAGATGTATTCATGAAGCAACACATTCCCTTTGATTACCTCTTCATAATGAAAGTAATTCCTTCTTCATATAAATTGAGTATGTACACAAATGTAGGCCCATCTTACTCTTTCCAAGATTCTGAAACATGGGTTGAGCCTGAGACATAGGGGTTTTGTTGGTGGGATGCTCTGCAAGAGGGCAGTGAGGTGTGTCCATGGCTGATGGGTCATTCTTAGCCCATTTTCAGGCATGCTCCAGTCTCTCCTCTGACCCTGAGAGCACAGGGGTGTGCAGTAGTGTAAACACACTACCACTCAGTCATGTTTTCCACAAAACTCACCATGAAAGGCCCCATGTAAACAACGAATGCAATAAAAGCAGACCTGTGGTTTCAACGCAAGGCTTCAAGACAGGCTATCATCTTATTTAATGCAAAAAGTGAAAAAAAAACTAATTCCCACAAACCATGTAGTTCAAGATGGCCAGCATGGAGGTGCAAACACAGCACTGTAATGATCTAGAAATACCCAGTTTCTGCACGCTATTTCATGTAGTAGTGGGAACCATGTGGATTGAGGACTCTCAGGGACCAGAGGAAAGGGAACTGTCACCAGTGCTGTCATCTGTGCCCTGTGTGTCCCCACCAGCTGCCTGGAGCCTGCCCTGGTAATGGGAGGTCATTGTCTGTGGCAGTGATTTCCACACGTGTGTAAACACGCAGTCCTGAGAATTTACACGTTTTGAGCACAGCTCCGTGTGATTCCTGTGTGAGCAAGTGTGGATCATGTCTGTGGGATGGGAATTCTCTAATAGGAATTTGGCAAAGGTGTATCTTAAAAAATTCTGGCTTGCTAATCCTTGAATATTGCTTTAACCTGGTCGTGTCTGCCACCGGATCTGAATCAACATCCTGATGCCTTGCTATGAGTAATCCTACCTGTTCTGCTTAATCCCATGAATAATCAATCCAATATAAATGTGTCTTAATGCCTCTAATAAAACCCCCAGCTGGGCAACCCACGAGGTCTTTCTCCCCAAGATGGGCGATGGTGGAGGAAACCCGTGGCCGCTGGATTCCTTCCCCCCGCGTGTCTCAGTGTGAGATTTATACACGCATTGGTTACGGTCACCACGGGTTCCGGCAGGTCCGATCTACCCCACGACAATTGTCTCTCCTGACCTACTGGACATTGTGTAAGTCTTGGTGTCCCTGGGAAATTCCAGTGGGGCTGATATGCAGGGGCAACACTGCTGTGAGCACACACTTGCTCACACAGTGAGTGTCCACTTGTCCACTGACCCTCACCCTCACCATCCCACTCCCGCTCTTCCAGTATTGCGGAAGGTAGAAAGGAAAGGAAAACACATCTTTGTTAAAACACTGGATTGCATGTTATACAAGCATTACCTGACAAGAAAGATGGAAGAGACTCCAAGATGGCTGCAGAGTAGTGAGAAGGTCCATCCACTTCCTCCCAGACCAGACAGAACTTGCAGCTAAACTGCAGAGCAATCAACTTGGAAAATCTGTTGAAGTATAGCTGGTCTGAAACTTTATAAATAAGGGCACAGAAGAAGATGGGTGGAGACAAGGAGAAGGTGAGACTACTCTCCATGAAGATGCGGGGACTGGAAAGCCCAAAAGATATTCTAGTAGGGAGCTCCCTCCTACTGAGAATGTTGGGTCTCAGCCATGCAGGGGTCTCCACACCACAGCAACAACATGGAGAAAGGAGCCCACATAACATTTGGATGTGGAACCTGTGAGGATTTGGTCCTCCTGGGAGACTCGGAGTGCAGTGTCCCAGAGAGGGAGTGACCCCTTTGTTACAACACCAGGATCTGTGACTGCTGGAGGGGCCATGAGGCAGTTCCACACTGGTCGAGGTGTCTGCTTGGTACACACAGTAGTGACTTTGAGGGCTCCTCTATTTTCTGGAGACTGTGGGCAGAGAATCACAGGGAGTCTGGATTCTGTGGTTTGAGGAAGAGGACCTGTGTTGCCCATTTCCTGTTCATGGGAGGTGCTCCACCCCCAAATGTTGGATCACAAGTTTCCCCGTAGTCCTGTGGTCTTCCAAGGTGAAGGGGTAAAGCCTGGGCTGGATATTTGGCCCAGCCCTGATTGTTAGATGGTAGTGGGCGTCATTTGGCCTGTTGGAATCCTGGAGATGCTGAGGAGTTTGTAGTGCCAAGTGGGCCTGATTTTCTTTTTTTGGATCCCCTTGGCAGGACACAGAGAGCTGGGTTTTTCAGACCTCATCTCCCAGGCAGGCTTCTGTCCCAGAGTCACTTGGGCATGTTCTGGGCTCTGCAGCTGCTTTATGGGGAAGCAAAGCCTGGGTCCCCAGCGAGTTCAGCCCCCTGTAGCCACCAGATGGAGAGGAAGTGCTGCTCAACTAGAGAACCACCGCAAGACTGTTTGAATCACCTCTGCCTATACTGGATAACCCCACTGACCACACTTCTGACTGGGAAAAAGAGGTGCTCAGAGTGGGGGCACTCAAAAGACCAGACTGAGGCAGACTGAAGTTCTGGGCTAGAGAGGCCCCCACCTGCTGGTCTACTAGAAGCACCGCCCTGACAACTTGCCCAATGCTGGGTGAGGACAGAGTCTGAAATTGGCTTGCAACAGAGAACCTCTACAGAGGCCCAGGACTGGACAACAACTGGTCAACTTTAGACGACAGTGGAGCAAGGTCAAGTGGAATTCACAAACAGCTTATACAGAGGGTGATCACAGCAGGCACATCAATCCGTGAATCCACACATTTGTCTTTATTAATCTTATAAAATATCTTTATTTTTTATTTTGTCATTTATTTTTTATTTTCCTCTTTTTTCATATTTCTTATATTATCTTTCCTTGCCTTACTCTATTTTTTCACTTTTCTGTCTTTAAAAGTGTATTTTGTTGATGAGGCTTTTACAGTTGTCCTGATTTTTTGCCTTTTGCCCTCATCTGCCTGGTACCCTCTTTCCCTCCAGCAAATCCCCCATTTTAGTCATGTCCATGGATCATGCGTGTAAGTTCTTTGGCTTGTCCATTTCTTATTAGTATCTCCATTTTTCTTGTTCTATTGTTTATTTTTATTCTTCTATATGTTTTATATTTCTTTACTTTCTTTCCTTCTTCCCTTTCATATTCCCTCTTCTATTCATTTCTCTAATTCTTTTTCTTGTCCTTTATTGTTCTGCTTGTATGTATTTTTGTCTTTTTTCTTTTCTTATTCTTTTTTTTATAATTACTCTATTGTTTTTCAATTACAGTTGTCTGTATCCCCTCCCCCTACCCCCTCCAACCCCACCTCCCTTTCTTTTCTCATTCTTTAATTGTTGCATTTGCTATTGTTGTTAGTATTTTCTGTTCCATTGTTTTTGGTTTTGTTTTGATTTGTTTTGTTCTGTCAGCACCTGTACAACAGTTGTAGAAGAGAGAGCATCTGTACAGATTGTAGATTTTCACTCTGTTCCCCTTTGGGGACAGGGTTGCAGGTCCCAGGATGGTCAGAAAGGAGTGAGTCTGGCTGGAGCAGAGTCTATTCCTCTCTGTAATTACCTTCAACAAGAGGGAGAAAACCTGCACCATCACATGGGTGTGTCCCACATTGCCCTGAATTAGGGTCAGGGGAGCAGTGGGGCCAATTGGGAGGTCACAGACCCAGAAGCTGGGCTCATTTGTCACCAGAGGTGGTCTCTTGGACAAGACCCAGCCTTGCTCATGATTCTCTGTTTAGGTATTTAAATGCTATCATGACCACACTTCATGGGACATTAACTGCTTTACAGAGGCACAGCCCTCTCTTCAGGTCTCCAACCCCAGAGCTCCCTATGTAGCAGGAGGACATGCAAATAGGGCCCCTCTGCTCATGAAAAGCAGCCCTGTCCTGACCCTGCAGCTCTGGGACAGGAGCCCAGCCCAGGATTCCCAGGTGTTTGCAGTCCATGCTCAGGACAGGGCACAGACCTCTAACCATGGAGATTGGGCTCAGCTGGGTTTTCCTTGTTGCAATTTTAAGAGGTAGTTTATGGAGAATGAGAGACACTGAGTATGAGAATGGTTATGACTGAGAGAAATACTGAATGTGTGACAGATTCCTGACCTGAGATCTTTGTTTTTGCAGGTATCCAGGGTGAAGTACAGCTGGTGGAGTCTGGGGGAGGCCTAGTGAGGCCTGGGGGCTCTCTGAAACTCTCCTGTGCAGCCTCTGGATTCACCTTCAGTAGCTATGTTATGCGCTGGGTCCGCCAGGCTCCAGGGAAGGGGCTGGAGTGGGTCTCAAGCATTAGTGAAAGTAGTAAGAACATATACTACGCCAACTCTGTGAAGGGCCGATTCACGATCTCCAGAGACAACGCCAAGAACGAGGTCTATCTGCAAATGAACAACCTGAAAACTGAAGACACGGCTGTGTATTACTGTGCGAGAGACACAGTGAGGAAAAGTCAGTGTGAGCCCAGACAGAAACCTCCCAGTAAGAGACAAGAGGGCTGGGCTTCAGTGAATGCTCAGGACACCAGGGGGCACTCAGAGATCAGGGATCAGCAGGGGAGCAACTGCAGCAGCAATTTAAGGGCTGATTTCCTGGCAGGTGTGGGGTTAACACTACCCACAGAGGTTTCCCTCTGGGAGCCTCCCTCCCTTTATGGTTCTGCGCTGACCTCTTTAGTATCTCAATTACAGAAGCTTGTTGTCATAGGAGGAAAACATTCTCACATGCTCAATGTCAGAGAGTCACATACATTGCTTACCCCTATCCTAATGAATTACCAAAACTCCTGAACTACATCAGCTGAATCCAACCAGAGGCTTTGCAGGACCAAAGAGCATGGGAACCCCGCATAGTTCAGAGTCCAAGCCGGACTCTAGAAGGACACATGCATGCTGGACAGCAGGCACCAGATGTGTATGAACAAAATACCAAGGACAAAAAATTTGGTGGGGACAGTCATTGACTTGACTCCATGTCCGTGACCCCAATAACAGTTGACATCATGTGGAGGTAAGGGAACCCCCACTATTCCTTGGTATGAATGTCCAGGGTGTCATACACACAGAGGGGCTATGAATAAGTTTGTCTCTTCATTGAGAAGTCTGGTGAGAGCAGGGCAGACTTTTCAGCAAGTCAGGAATGGCTGGATCATATCACATAGGAAGACTGGTTCAGGATCTTACTGTTCATCCCTGACAAGTCGAAAAGGGGCCTGCTCATGG
Source organism: Micronycteris hirsuta (assembly GCA_004026765.1). Lineage (NCBI taxonomy): Eukaryota > Metazoa > Chordata > Mammalia > Chiroptera > Phyllostomidae > Micronycteris > Micronycteris hirsuta. Next base: position 6,541 of record PVJI01033515.1, read on the forward strand.
GAATGGTTTGTGTGGTTTCAATCACCACCTGCATCAAACTAGGGAGAATCCCTGCTTTCACTTCAGATTCCAAGTTGTGCACAGGAGGAGAGAGAGAGACGGGTGAACCTTAGCATGTCAGCATCAAACATCAAACACTAGAGTCTGCCTCCTTATTTCACTGAACACCTAGGAAACATGAGTGATATCCCCTTTCTGCTCCCAAAGGTGAGAACCTTCCACAGAATTATGGGCATCCTCAGTTTGGGGAGCTCTACTGGTGTAGCTTTCCATCTGAGTGGAGTCATTATTTGATGCATTTGTTGTTCCTATGTGCTTGTGTTTTCGTCACTCAAAATCTCATGTATTAAAGCCAGAGGCCCATGGGTTGTATGAGGAGCTGGGGCCTTGGGACAAGAGTCATTCCTAGGGTGGCGCTCTCATGAATAGAATTAGGGCCTTTATAACAGAGGAGTCCGGAAGCTCCTTTGCCCTGCCCACCCTCTGAGATCACAATGAACAAACAGCCAACTAGTAAGCAGGTTCTTACCAGACATCTAATCTGCCAGCATCTATTGTTTAATTTCCCAATAACAGCTCTGTGAGAAATACATGTCCATTGTTGGCCAATGACCCAGTCCACAGTGCTTTGTTAGAGCATCCAGAATGGATTAGGATTATAGTGTAACATGACCACAAGGGCTGACTCCCTGGAGATTCACTGCCATATTTGCTGTCAAAGGCACAGCATGAGTGCCCTTCCAGTGATGTTCATGGACATTTTTTCTCTGGTGTTTTCCACAGAGAAATTCTCCTGGTAGAGGTGATAGGAGGCTCCTAAACACATATATCAGGAAGGCAGCACTAGAAGTGGGTATAGTCCATGAACCATTTCAGTATTTACCACATCAGTATGGACCCAGGTCCAGGATTCACTGGTGGTAAGATCCATAAATACATAGTCCTCTAAGTCATCACATCACAGGGCCATCTCTGATGTGTGCTTGAAAGCATGGACAGTAATACCACTCAAGAGGAGCATTGGCCTAGGAGGTTTGAGGCTTCATTTAGGTTTGATCATTTTGACTAAGCATGCCATGTTTTCGAACTTCTGATAGATTGTATATAATAATGACAGTGTGTCATTTACTTCAGAGTAACCCCTTACTGAATAATTAGTACTGTGCTGTGTGTACCTTGGTCACTTAATGACTTGGTCACAGTCAGCCAGCCATTGGAGGATGAGGGGAAAGAGGTTGAGTCCAAGGGTGTTAAAGTCCTCTGCATGGGTTCATACTCTTTTGCCACACTCTCTTGATGGCGATGGACTTTCAGTGCACAGATGAGCATTGGGCAGGGATTCTGACTTGAAAGCACAAAGAGCAGCCCTTGCAGTGACCACTACCCTCAGACTCGGGAGGATGATGATGGGGATGAGACTTGCTCTGTGAGTCGACACATGGACAAGGTTGTACAGGGCATTTATTCTGAGCTGAATAGCATAAAGCACGGTGCATGTGGAATATCACTGTAAATTACATTGTATTAAATGTCAGATGCTAGAAATTGGCCACAGCAATAATAACTCTACAGCAAGCAGACTAAACAGCCTCTTATAAAATTGCCACGATCACAAGGATGCTTGTCCCTCTGAGTTGAGTGGGGACCATCCTCCAGGCTCTTTACTTCACTGTCCATAAGGGGAGGAGCATGTACAAGGTGGGGAGCTCCACGTGCTGATAAACCCAGCCCCACCACTGTCCCTGCACCTGAGAGAGCAGCCCCAGGCCCCACATCTCTGCAGTTTTCATTCACTGTTGCAGTTAACACAGAGGAAGCACCATGGACTTTGGGCTGAGATGGGCACTTACTCTGATGCTTTCACATGCAACATTATGAAGAATCTGGGCATTTGAGTTTCTGTGTGTGTATGCTGCTCCTAATGAGAATATCTTCTCTGCAGGTGCACAATATGAGATGGGGCTGGTGGAGTCTAGGGGGCACCTGAGACAGCCTGGGGTTCTCTGAGACTCTGCAGTAAATGCTCCGGATTCAGTTTCAGTGACTATCATATAATCTGGATCAGCCATCCTCCAGGAAAGATACTGGAGTAGATAGATGTCATTAGAAACGAAGCTAACCATCACACAACAGAATACACTGCATCGGTGAAAGACAGTTTCATCATCTTAAGAGACAATTACAAAAGCACTGCCTATCTGCAAATGAGAGATAAGAACACAGTCCTGCATTACCACACAGGAGACACACAGGGAGGAAGCCAGTGTGAGCCCAGACACAATCCTTTTTGGCAAGAAGGGCTGCAACCAACAGGGGGTGCCCAGGACTCATGCATTCTGCAGGAGCAGGGCACTTGGAGGTTAATGAAGTCTTGGTTTCATCTCTGGCCCAGGAGCTTCCTCTCTATCTGACATTCGACTTGTAGATACCTAAGGAATTGATCACCACAGTGAGTCTATAGTGGATGCTTCTTCTCCATCTAATTCACTAGGCAGACACATGTGATCTCTGACTTAAAAGTTTTCCCCTAAATCACTTTTTTCTGACAGTTGTTTTTGGTTTTAGTTTGACTGGATCACACGCTGTCCAAAGATTCGGCTGAAAGTTATTTCTTGTTTTGTACACAGTTTGTTTACAGGTGAACTTAGCCTATGAACTGGTGGTCAGAAAGGCTGATTTCACTGATGTGAGTGGGCACCCTCCACTTCACTGAGGGAATTATTGGAACAACTAGTGAAAGAGAGAAATTAACTCCTGTGCACTGGATTCTGGAGCTGGGACAGAAATCTTCTCCTGCCCTGGGCACCCTGGTCCTCAGCACACAGACCAGGCTTAGTTATGAAAGTAGCTCCCTGTGTCTGCTGCCTGCAACCCACGCTCATGGGACTTTGGGATGCCTCACAATCATAATGAGAACATCAACTATTTATAAATGAAAACACACATTCTGTGGGTCAGCTTCTCTGGAGAATCTCTTATTTCCTCAGAACCACAGTGTGGTGGCAGGATGTGCGCCTGTGTCCCAGGAACACCAGGATGAGACAGGTGTGACCTGGAGGTGGACCCAGGCCCCATCGGACCCAGGGACCCATAATCTCTGCACCCGTCACACAGGCTGTGTCTCCACCTCCCCCTCACTCCTCATCCTGCTGCCTCCAGAATGGATGGGAGACCATAACAGAGGACCACAAGCAATACTATGGAAATCATTACTGTTTGTTCCACCTCAGCACAGCCTCTGGTCACGGGTGCTTCCAGCCCATTTCATGTGATCAGGTATGAACTCCTTTCACCTGAGTTTGCTGTCTGCCTTCCCTGGGCTGTGCCTCCTCCTTCATGATCAGGAAAACAGCAGAAACACATGGTTATAAGCAACTGAACTTTTGAGGGAACGAGAGGCATGGAACAGGAAACTCAGTAGGCAACATGTGCTCCATCCTCACCACAGAATGGCATCCCCCCTTACAAAGAAGGAAAAGTGGACAAGTGCAAGAACACAGAAGAACCTTGGAGACACAAAGCCTGGAGAAACAGGCCACTCTCAGAATCACAAAGGCTGTGTGCTTCCATGTCTGTGAGAGACGTGGGGGTCACGGGCTTGGAGACAGAGCCCAGAGAGGGGTGGCTGTCGTGTGGAGCAGGAAACTGTGTGATGGATTAAATAATCTCTGAGTCAGTTTGGGAGAGTGAGAGTTTCTGGATCTGGATGGTGACGATGTTTGCACAACAGTGTGAAATTAGTTAACATCACCGTGTCCATTTAAAATTGATTAGCATGGTGAGTGTTGGTCAATGTATTTTCTACCACAAACACCACACCAGCATTAATGAGAGGTGAGCATACATTTTCCTGGAGAGGTGATGCCACCTGGCCCTACCTTGTTTGAATGGAGTCAGGACTACAGGCAGGGGCTGATATGGAAAGTCCTTCTGGGAAACTCGCTTTGGCACAAAAATCTGTGAATGGAGGCAATTGTCCCACAGGTGTTTCGAGGGAAAACGAATCTAGAAAGAGGGAGATCTTGTATTAGGATCCTGGGCCAAGTGGCGCATGAGTTGACAGCAGTGTGGGAGGTGGATGTGTGGGGACAAGGACAGTGGGTGAGTCACAACATGAGAGGGTGCGGGTCCCGGATGTCTCTTTAAGGGAGATGCGGTGTGGGTGCCCTGTCATTAGTTCCAGCACTCTCTGACTCACAGTGTCACCAGGATGATGGATGGGGACACACAACTGCCCATGACACTCACCACACCCAGGACTGTGTTGTCCAGATAGGACCTTCACTTCTAGGGAGACACTTTGTCCCAGTAAATTTTCTCTTTGGAGCACCCCCACATGGTACCCATTTCCCTCTGCTCTCATGGGGCATGGGGAAGAAAAATGACAAGACGTTCAATAGGCTCCACTTCTCTGTGTCTCACGGTCTCTAAAGCCGCTGAAAAACAGGGACACAGAGACACCCAGGTGTCACATAAAATGCATCTCTGGGTAGCACTGCAGATACAGGTGATGGAGGGAATACAATGTCCAGACTGAGGGCCTTCTGGGGCAGGTGAGGACACACAACCCTGGGCTGGGCATGGCTATGGTCAGGGACTCAGTTCTTTTTCTCCACGTTGGGGGAAGGTACAGGAGAGGGTTACTATGCACAGGTGTCCCCTGGGG
>PVJI01033516.1:0-11206 GCA_004026765.1 Micronycteris hirsuta
TTTTTTGCAGGTAGCCATCCAGGTTTCCCAACACCATTTGTTGAAGAGGCTATTTTTATTCCATTTTATGCTTCTGCCCCCTTTGTCAAAGATTAATTGCCCGTAGAGACTTGGGTTTATTTCTGGGCTCTCTATTCTGTTCCATTGGTCTATCTGTCTGTTTTTATGCCAGTACCAGGCTGTTTTGATTACAGTGGCCCCGTAATACAGTTTGATATCAGGGATTGTGATCCCTCAACTTTGCTTTTCTTTCTCAAAATTGCAGCTGATATTTGGGGTCATTTATGGTTCCATATAAATTTTTGAAGTGTTTGGTCTATATCTGTGAAATATTCCATTGGCACTTTGATAAGGATTGCATTGAATCTATAAATTGCTTTGGGGAGTATGGACATTTTGATGATGTTAATTTTCCAATCCATGAGCACGGTATATGTTTCCATTTGTTTGTGTCTTCCATAATTTCTTTCTTCAGTGTTGTGTAGTTTTCTGAGTATAGATCTTTTACTTCCTTGGTGAGGTTTATTCCTAGGTATTTTATTTTACTTGTTGCTCTATCAAATGGGATTTTTTTCCTGATTTCTGCTTCTGATCTTACACTGTTGGTATACAAAACTGCCTTTGATTTCTGGATATTGACTTTGTATCCTGCTACTTTGCAAATTCATTGATTAGATTGAGTAGTTTTTTGGTGGAGTCTATAGGATTTTCTAAGTATATTATCATGTCATCTGCAAACAACGACAGTTTTGTTTCGACCTTTCCAATTTGGATGCCTTTTATTTCCTCTTCTTATCTGACTGCTGTGGCTAAAACTTCCAGTACTATGTTGAATAGAAGTGGTGATGGTGGACAACCTTGTCTTGTTCCTGATTTTAGTGGGAAAGATTTTAGTTTTTGCTGTTAAGTATAATTTTGCCTGTACATCTCTCATATATGGCCTTTATTATGTTGAAGATTGCTCCCTCTATTCCAGTTTGCTAAGTGTTTTTATCATAAATGGGTGCTGTACCTTATGGAATGCTTTTTAGTCATCTATTGATATGATCATGTGATTTTTGTCTTTACTTTTGTTTATGTGACGTATTACGTTTATTGTTTTGCAAATATTGAACCATCCTTGCATCCCTGGGATGAATCCCACTTGGTCATGGTGTATGATCTATTTAAGGTATTGCTGGATGCGGTTCACCAGTATTTTGTTGAGGATTTTCGCATCAATATTCATCAGTGATATTGGCCTGAAGTTTTCTTTCTTTGTTGTGTCTTTATCTGGTTTTGGGATTAGGATGATGCTGGCTTCATAAAAAGAGTTTAGGAGTCTTCCATCATTTTGGAATTTTGGGAATAGTCTGTGAATGACAGGTTGCTGGGATTTCATCCAGGAAAATCCGTGGTGACCGCAACCGATCGCGTGAATGAATCTCACACAGAGACACGCTTGGTAAAGGAAGTCCGGTGCCACAGGCCATTCCCTCTCAGTGTCTAGGAAAGGCCCCGGGCATAGCTCAGCTGGGCTTTTTATTAGAAGTTTTAGGATACATTTGCATTGGATTGGTTATTCATGAACTATGGGCAGAACAAGGGTTTTCAGCTAGGTCATAATGATATATGGAAAGGAGATAGACAAGCAGAAGGCTTATTCAGTAAGGTAAATATTTAGGCTGGAAAGAATTTCAGGCATCCAGTAACATAAGCCTCTTGACTCTGGGAGGAAGAGATTCAGCAAGGCAGTAAATTTTTAAGAAGCATGTTTAGCCAGATTTCCATCAGAGAATTCTTTTTCCACAGACATGAATTATGCTGGCCCACTCAGGAGTTTTTTTTTTTTTTTCACGTGGAGTCGTGCTCATACACACGTGAATCCCAGGATGGAGTTTCTCCATGCTTGTGAAGAGAATCCACACAATAGGTATTAGTTCTTCCTTAAATGCTTTGTAGAATTCTCCTGTGAAACCATATGGTCCAGGGCATTTGTTTGTAAGGAGTTTTTTGATTACTGCTTCAATTTCATCTGCTGTTATTGGTCAGTTCAGGCTTTCTGCTTCCTCTGTATTGAGTTTGGGAAGATTATATTTTCCTAGAAAGTTGTTCATCTCACCTAGGTTTTCATATTTCTTGGCATACAGTTCTTCATAGTAGCGTATTATAATCCTTTGTATTTCTGTGGCATCAGTTGTAATATCTCCTCTTTCATTTCTGATTGAGTTTATTTGGGTCCTCTCTCTTTTTCTTGATGAGCCTGCTTAAAGGCTTGTCGATTTTGCTTACCTTTTCAACGAACCAGCTCCTGGATTCATTGATCCTTAGAATTGTCCTTTTAGTCTCTAAGTCATTTAATTCTGATATGATCTTGGTTATTTCCTTCCTTCTACTTGCTCTGGGTTGTCTTTGCTGTTGTTCCTTGAGTTCTTGTAGGCGTAGGGTTAGGTTGTTTGTGTAAACTGTTTCTGTTTTTTTTTTTAGGTAGGCCTGTATTGCTATGAACTTCCCTCTCAGGACTGCCTTCGCTGTGTCCAATAGGTTTTGGGTTCTTGTAAGCTCATTTTTATATGTTTTGAGAAACTTTTTTATTTCTTCCCTAATCTCATCCTTGACCCACTGATTGTTTAATAGCATGCTATTAAATCTCCATGATTTTGAGTGTTTTGAGGTTTTTTCACTTTGGGTTGGTTTCTAATTGCAGTCCCTTGTGGTCAGAGAAAATACTTGATATGATTTCAATTTACTTGAGTTTGTTGAGGCTTCTTTGGTGTCCTATCATATGATCTATCTTTGAAAGTATTCCATGTGTATTTGAAAAGAATGTGTATTTAGCTTTTTTGGGGTGAAAGGCTCTCTATATATCAGTTAAGTCCATTTTATCTAGGGCATTGTTCAATGCCAAAATATTGTTGTTCATACTTTGTTTGTAAGATCTGTCCATTTTTGACAGTGGGGTGTTAAAATCCCCTACTATAATTGTGTTGCTATCAATATCTTTCTTGAAGTCCTCCAACATTTTCTATATATATTTGGGTGGTCTTCTCTTGGGTACATATATATTTACAATGTTTATGTCTTCTTGGTGGATTCTTCCCTTGGGTATTATGAAATGTCCTTCTGTGTCTCTCTTCATGGCCCTTTTTTTGAAGTCTATTTTGTCTGATATGAGACTTGCGACCCTGGCTCCTTTTTCCTGTCTGTTTTCTTGGAAAACTTGTTTGTAGCCCTTCACTTTCAGTCTGTGTAGGTCTTTTGTCCTGAGGTGGGTCTCTTGTAGGTAGCACATGTTTGGGTCGTGTCTTCTTATCCGTTCAGTTATTCTGTCTTTTGATTGGAGCATTTAATTCATTTACATTTAAGGTTATTATTGATAGGTACTTATTCATTACCATTTTTTTGTACCTGTATTCCTCTCTCTCTTTCTTTTCCTTAAAGCAGTCCCTTTAGCATCTCTTGCAGAGCTGGTTTGGTGGAGGTGTATTCTTTTAGACTTCCTTTGTCTGGGAAGCTCCTTATTTGGCCATCTATCTTGAATGAGAGCATTGCTGGGTACAGTAGCCTCGGTTGCAGGCCTCTGTTTCTCATTACTTGGAATATTTCTTACCATTCTCTTCTGGCTTGGAGCATTTCCATGGAGAAGTCAGCTGCTATCCTTATTGGGTTTCCCTTGTACGTCACTTCCTGTTTCTGACTTGCTGCCTTTAAGATTCTTTGTCTTGGAATTTTGCCATTTTAATTATGATGTGTCTTGAAATTGGACTGTTTGTGTTTCTTTTGATTGGAACTCTCTGTGTTTCCTGGATTTGTGTGTCTTTTTCTCTCATCAGATAGGGAAGTTTTCCATCATTACTTTTTCAAACAGGTTTTCTATCCCTAGCTCTTCTTCTTCTTCTGGTATCCCTATTTTATGAATATTATTACATTTCATGTTGCCTTACATTTCCCTTAATACTTCTTCTGTCTTTCTGAGTCTCTTTTCCATTTCTTGCTCTTTCTGGGTGTTTTTTTCTACCTTATCCTCCAGCTTGCTGATCCGATCTTCTGCTTCATGGGGCCTGCTTTTGATTCCTTCTATTGTGTTCTTCAGTTCAGATATTGTATTCTTCATTTCCTCTTGGACCTTGTGGATAGTTTCTATTTCCTTTTTCATGTTGATATAGTTTGCAGTGAGCTACTTATAGTTTTCCTGTAGTTTCTGATAATTTTTTGTGAGGTCATTGAGCTTCTTGAGCTTCCTGATAACCAGTGCTTTGAACTCAGTATCTGATAGTTGCCTTGCCTCTGTTTCATTTATCATTCTTTCTGGGGCTCCCTCCTTTCCTTTCATTTGTAGATTGTTTCTTTGTCTTCCCATTGCTTGTGAGACTCTTCTTGCTAGCTTCTGTTTCTTAAATTACTCTTATTCAGTTGTTTGTTGTGGGTAATTTCTCCCTCAATTGGTGCGTTATCTGTTCGGTCCTGGATTGATTTTAGTGTGGCTTCCTCTTCCTCCTTCACCTTCTTTCGTTGTTTTGTGTTGGTGGTTCCTTTGTTGATGTATTTCTCTTTCCAGCTGGTGCACTGGTGTTCACTGCTCCCACCTTGCAAGTTCTCTGGAGTAGCAAAGCTAAATTTGTGTCACTGTCTCTGTTTTTTGGGCTGACCCCTGTCTGGTCCAACTCTGGTCTCTTCGCAACTCCAGGTTTTAATGTCTCACCTGGGGGTAAAGAAGAGAAGGGAAGGTCTTTCCCTAGTTGGCAGGAGGAAGTGGACTCCTCTCCTCCCTACCTCACCGCCATCTTCCTTCTCATAGCTGGATATTATATAGGTGCCTTTTCCTGGCTCTGGTGCTCTGGGCTGAGGAGCTCTGTTTGGGGTTTTTGCCTCATGTTTCTGACAGGAAATCTCCCACAGGTGAGATATACCTCTGGAAACAGCCACCACCCAAGGGATCAGAGCCAGCCCTTTCTGTGTCTCCACCCTTATTACCAGTTTTGGTGCAGCTTCTTCTGTAACTCCTTCATTATAACACTCTTCTTCAGTAATTAAAAAATTAAAGAAAACAACACTCCTCCTCAGCTAGTCTTCAGTTTTTTTATTCAGGATCATTGTTTTTAATTTAGTTGTAATTCGAGTTTGGTCTTAGGAGGAGGTGAGCATAGCTTCCACTTACTCCACTGCCATCTTAAAACCTCAAGACATGTGACTGCTTAAGACTGCAGTGAGATAGGTGGAAGTGGAGCCCACTTCCCCATGTGCCCAGATGTAACAACTTGCTGATCTTCTGAGGAACAGAGTGAACAGCCAATGGAATCTCAGCTTATATAAAATGTGGAGGCCAAAATTGTAGAGGATATTGTCAAAGAGAAGGTAAGGAGATTGCATTGGGATGGTAAGGTCCCTGGGACCTGCATGGGGATCAAAGCTGCTATGGTCCCTGGCCTGGTGCCTGCCGTGGGATCCTTGGAGGAGAGCCAAAATCAGTAGCTCTCTCCCTACCAAAGCAGGGAGGGTACTGTGGCACCAGGAGAGAAGTGGATGCTTGAAGTTATTGGGGGGGATAAAGACAAAGTGGGAGATGCACAGAGGTGGTGTTTGCTCTCTGCAACTGGATGCTGGCTAGGTAATTACCAGAGAAATTGGGTATCCGGTTTATGCCTGGAGAATGGAGAAGAGGGGCCGTGTCTGACCCTGATCTGGATAGTCTCCAGTCTGGTTAGAAAGTTGGGCTGTGTGAAAAGCCAAGCACTTGTTAAGAACAGCTGGCTTAAACAAGAGGATTTTACTCAAAAATGGCTTTCAGCCACTGTTTAAGGAACTCACAGTAGCTGACTCATGCCTCAGCTGGCTTGCCCGGTGGCTGGCTTGCACCACAGCTGACTAGATGAAGGGAGAGGTGCCCCACATGGACTGTTCAGAGGAGGGCAGCAGGGCATGGAGTTAGCAGTCCCCAGAGAGACTTTAGTGCAGGAGCTGAACAGCCCTGAAGAAACTTTGAGAGTGTGCAACACCCAGGCCCACAAAGAGGGAGAAGGCGGTGTGTGAGTTGCTCCTAATTGGTGCACCTAATGGGTGGCACAACTGGTGGATTTAAGGCACCTGCCTGGCACAGATGGATAATGGGGTCCTGGCAGCTCATGGAAGACCTGGGATGGAGGCTGGGAAACTGAATATTGTGACCCAGACCTGGTCCCCATTCATGCAAAACCATGGGAAGGGAGAAGAGCAAAGCCCAGCCACCCTCTGCCTCCAGCATCCAAGAAGACCTGCAGAACTTGTTTGGCAGGTTTAAAGTCAGCAGGAGGCTCTTTTATCCCTTCTTTCCCCCCCTTTTTTCTTTTTCTTTTCCAATGAGACAAGACCTAGAGCTGTGAAAGGTCCAGAGACAGTTCCAAAGAGGAAACACAAAGCTAACCACAATAACTGACAAACTGAGACAAATTTCACTGCTATCCTATAGAACTTGAATTTTATTGTTTATTTTTATTATCATTATTATTAAGTTATTTTATTCTTTTATTTTGTTATTTTTTTCTCTTCTTTCTGTTTAGTTTTTTCATTTTATTTGTTTGTTTAAGTGCATTGCTTGACAGGTTTTCCCTGTTCTCCCTTTCATATTGCATTTTAATTTTCCTTCTTTCATTTCATTCGTGTTCCAATAACATACTGCTTTTGGTTGTGTACTTTCTATTCTTGTTATTCAAATCATATATTTCTTGTCATACTATTGTTGTTCCAGTATTATTGTAAAAAATTATTTTTCCAAATAATTGTAAACACTACATAGCATCTATCCCTGATTTTAGTCCATTTCACTATCTTCCTAAGCTTTATTACTGCTGTAGTTAACTGTATTTCTCTCACACTATGCCTACTTTCTATCCTTTATATCACTATATCTCATCATCTAACCTCACAAAAGTCTCTGTTTTCTGGATTCAGGTCACAATCCTTCTCCCCTCTAACAAGAGTCTTTGTCTTTTCCACATTTTATAAAAAGTGGCTAGTTGGGTGAAATATCACGGTCAACGTTATACTTACCCAAATAATCTCCTATCTCTTCTCTACTTCTTGGTACTTTAAATCCAATAGAATACTCTCGCCCTGTCTTAATCCATTTTGCCTTTCCCCTGCCACTGATCACATACAAGATTAGGTGGGAGCTGTGAACAACAAAATATACCTGCTGATGGAGAGAACCCCAAAACAAAGGGAACACCAACAGGTAAAAACCGAAGTACAATAAGAGAGCCCACACAAACAGAAGAAATGGCAATGCTACAACATCCAGACAAGGAGATCAAAGAGACCACACCACTGAATGCCATAGTATTCCTACCATACAAGTTCACCTATAAGACAGCTACGAAAGTGAAACATCAAGAAGTGCAGAAACAAATAAAAAGAGTCACCTAAAATGGGGAGGTAAAAAATGGACTTGTGATCAAAAGGAATGGAAGACTCCCCACTAAAAGAGCTAAATGAAATGGAGGCAAGCAAATGATCAGATACAGAATTCAAAATAATGGTTATAAGGATGCTAAAGCCACTCACAGACGACTACAAAAACCGAGTGAGAACAACAATTGTATGAAAAAGGAAATAGAAACTATAAACAAGAACCAAGATGAAATGAAAAATGCAATTCCTAAAATTAGAAAAAAAAAAAAACACTAGAAGGAACTATAGACAGGCTGGATGAAGTGGAGGACAGTACAGGTGAGTTGGAAGACAAGGTGGAAAGAAACATCCAGGTAGAGCAGCTACACGAAAAGAAAAAAAAACTCAAAAAATATAAATACGATTTAAGGAAACTCCAAGATAACATTCAAATCATAGGAATATGAGGAGGAGAAGAAAAGGAACAAGGGATAGAAACCATTTTTGAAAAAACAATGACAGAAAATTTTCTGAACCTGGAGAGAGGAAAAAAACGATGCAAGTTCAGGAAGCACAGACAGTCCCAATAACATGAACCCAAAGAGGCCTACTCCATGACATATCATAATTAAAATGCCAAATTTTAAAGACAAAGAGAGAATCTTAAAAGATGCAAGAGAGAAACAATAAGTAACATACAAAGGAGCTCTGAAGAGCGTAGCAAGAGATTTCTCAACAAAAAAACACTCCAATCCATGACAGAATGGCAAGAAATATTCCAAGTAATGAAAAACAAAAGCCTGCAAACAATACTACTCTACCTAGCAAGGCTTTCAATTAAAATGGAAGGTGAAATAAGGAGTTTCCCAGACAAAAGAAGGCTGAAAGAATACATCTCCACCAACCAGCACTACATGAAATGCTAAAAGGACTACTACAAGAGGAAGGAAAAGAGTTAGAGAAGGAAAACAGGTACAAAGGGCAGAAAATGAATAATTACCTATCAATACTAATCTTACATGTTAATGTATTAAATGTTCTAATCAATAGACATAAGGAAGCTGAATGGATAAGAAATCATTACCCACACATATGCTGCCTACAAAAGACCCACCTCAGGACAAAAGACCTATACAGACTGTAAGCAAAGAGCTAGAAACAAATATTCCAAGCAAGTGGACAGGAAAAAAAAGCCAGGGTAGCAATACTCATATCAGAAAAAATAGACTTCAAAACAAGGGCCATATAAAGAGACCCAGAGGAACACTTCATAATACTCAAGGGAAAGTAATTAAAAAAAAATACTCAAGGGAAAAATCCATCAAGAAAACATAAACATTATAAACATACATGCACCCCAAATAGGAGCACCCAAATATACAAGGAAAATCTTGGAGGACTTCAAGAAAGATATATACAGCAACACTATTATAGCAGGGTATTTTAACAACCCACTGTCAAAAATGGATAGATCTTTCAAACAAAATATCAACAAAAGATATTGTGGCATTGAACAATGCCCTAGATCAAATGGACTAAACTGATAAATGAGAAACTTTCATTCCAAAGAAGCAAAATACACATTTCTTTCAAAGGTTCATGAAACATTTTCAAAGGTAGATCACATGATAGGACATGAAACAAGCCTCAACAAATTCAAGAAAATTGAAACTGTATCAACATTTTCTCCAACCACAAAGCATTGGAACTGGAAACCAATCTCAAGGTAAAAATGCAAAAACACTCCAACTCATGGAGATTGAATAGCATGCTATTAAAAAAAGAGTGGGTTAACAATGAGATCAAGGGAGAAATAAAAAAGTTTCTAGAAAGAAATGAAAATGAACACACAACAGTCCAAAACGTATGAGACACAGCGAAGGAAGTTCTGAGAGCAAATTTCATAGCAACACAGGCCTACCTAAAAAAGATTAAAAAATTCAAATAAACAACCTAACCCTACATCTATAAGAACTACAACAAAGGAACAACAACAAAGACAGCCCAGAGCAAGCAGAAGGAAAGAAATAACCAAAATCAGAGCAGAATTAAACAATAGATAGACTAAAATAACAATTTTAAGGATCAATAATTGCAGGAGCTGGATTCTTGAAAAGATAAACAAAATCAACAAGTCCTTAAGCAGATTCATTAATAAAGAAGAGAGAGGACCCAAATAGACACAATCAGAAATGAAAGAGGAGAGATTACAACTGATGCCAAAGAAATACAAAAAGATTGTAAGAAATTACTACAAAGAAGCATAGGACAAGAAATTTGAAAACCAACATGAAATGGACAAATTTCTCAAAAAACATAATCTTCCAAAAATGAATGAAAAAGAAGCAGAAAGCCTGAACAGACCAATAACAGCTGATGAAATTGAAGCAGTAATAATAAAATTCCTGGCACATGAAAACCTTGGATCAGATGATTTCACAGGAGAATTTTACAAAACATTGAAGGAAGACCTAATGCCTATCCTTCACAGACTATTCCAAAAAATCCTAGATGACAGAAAACTCCCAAACTCTCTTTATGTAGCCAGCATTGTCCTAATTTCAAAACCAGATAAAGACACAACAAAAAACTACAGGCCAATATTGCTGATGAACAGAGATGCCAAAATCCTCAACAAAATACTGGCAAACTGCATCCAGCAATATATTAAAAAGACCATACACCATGATGAAGCGAGGTTTATCCCTTCATCAGGGATACAAGGATGGTATAATATTTGCAAATCAATAAACTTAATACATCACATAAACAAGAGGAAATACAAAAATCACAAGATCATATCAACAGATGCAGAAAAAGCATTTGATAAGGTACAGCACCCATTTATGATAAAAAAAAAAAAAACTCAGCAAGATTGGAAGAGATGGAGCATTCCTCAATATAAAAATAGGCCACATAAGAGAGGCCTTCAAACAAGACCATACTCAATGGAAAAAAAATAAACATTTTCCACTAAAATAAGGCAAAAGACAAGAATGTCTGCTTTTACTACTTCTATTCAACATAGTATTGGAAGTCCTAGCCAGATCAATCAGACCAGAAAAAGAAATAAAAGGTGTAAAATTGGAAAGGAGGAAGAAAAACTGTCTCTGTTTGCAGATGACAGGGTAGTGTACATAGAAATCCTAGAGACTCCACCAAAAATCTTCTTGACCTAAGAAGTGAAATAGGCAAAACAGCAGGATACAAAGCCAATATTCAGAAATCAAAGGAATTTTTGTACACCAACAAGGAAATATCAGAAACAGAAATCAGGAAAAAGTCCCATTTGATATAACAACAAGAAAAATAATGTACCTAGGAATATGCTAACGAAAGAGATAAAAACTGTATTCAGAAAACTACACAACAATGAATAAAGAAATTAAGGAAGAAACAAATAAATGGAAGCATGTATCATGTACATTCATTAGAAGAATTAACATCATCAAAATGCCCATACTACCCAAAGTATTTTATAGATTCAATGCAATCCTTATTAAAGTACCAATGTCATATTTCACAGATATAGAACAAACACTTCAAAAATTTATATGGAAGGGGGGAAGATGGCGGCGAGTTAGGAGGAACAGAATTTACGTCCTCCTACCCACTGGTTGATCTTCTGAGGAACGGGGCGAAAACCCAGCAGTATTCCACCATATATGATGATTGATGCCCAAGATTACAGGGGAATTTGAACATTCAAACGGTGAGACATTAAAACCTGGAGCTGTGAGAGGACCAGAGTCAGCCCCAGACAGGGGTCAGTCCAAAAAATAGAGACAGTGAAACAAAATTAACTTTGATACTCCAGAGAACTCGACAGATTAATTTAAGAAACAGAGGCTAGCAAGAAGAG